>OX422223.1:59070656-59265656 GCA_949130495.1 Sambucus nigra
TGTTTGGGATGGTTTGGGACCTCCATTTGAGGGTTTGGAAGAAGAAAACCTAAGGATAAAAATGACAGGCAATACAGTGAAGCGAACCGATTTTCTGGGGGAGTGAACCGGTGTTCTTAACCCAACCGATTCGGTCTTCCAAACGAATCAATTCGATTTGTTAACCTATTCAGATTCTATTCGTATGTTGTTTTGACTCGATAGATCTTGAGGAATGATCGTAGGGGTTTTCGAGGTAGAGTGAGACTACTAGGGAATATTTACGGGACTTGGTAAGTGTGTTAGGACAAAGGATAGATGGGTTCGGGTGAGGAGAACTGGAAATTCAAGTGAGTGAACACTTAGATGTACAATTAAGAAGTCGGTTTAATTTTGGGATTTAAGAAACTCGAATGTTATGGGACTTTGTACGAACTCAATATTATATCTATACGTATTGGGGGACTTGTATATTTGTATGTATGTGTGTTATTGATTATTATTTGTATTAAACATACTTACTCCGTAGTGCTATCATTAGGAGGTTGCACATAGTGGGCAATCGACCCTAGCGTTGACCAGTAGGTGTCGAATTAATTTCTTGGGTCATAGTAATGGTATATGACCACTATCTATGTGTGAGGATATATGTTAGTTTGGAGGCCAGTTGGGTGTAATATGATATCGTCACAATCCCTGAACGTATGTTTATGATCGCCTCTGTTATATATTTTTATGTTTGGGTTCAGTGGTGAGATTCTGACCGGCGGCTCAGTGTGATGTGTGATGCATGAGCCTGATAGCACATGAGAGATATGTCTGAGAGGTCCATGCTCTAGGGATATGGTTATACGTATATAGCGAGCAATATATATGTATGTTTATACAATATAGTTTGTTTATTTAGCTATATCACGGGCGTAGCTATGTTATATTTATTGTGTGAATATTCATCCATAACCATGTGTCTCGCTACGATATTGTTTATAAATGTATACTTAGTGAGGGTAGTTATACTTAGCTAATAGAGAGTATTAGCGGTATTGGTATTGTATAGAGGTTATATGTCCTAGTTAGACTAGGTAGTTTAGATGACAATAAAAATGAATGTGTTAGGCATGCACTATAGATGAGAGGTCAGGTTTTTATCTCATGTGAGTGCGATCAGTTAATTATGAAAGTAATACACTACGTGTTTTATCGATTTAAAATATTTAATTACTTGCAAAATATTTTTAAACTTTACGAGCTTTGACCCGCGAGCTTTGACCAGTAGCAGCCACGAAAGCCGTGATAGATCCTTTCCTCCGTTGCAATAATTGTGGATTCTACATGGTCAATTTAGCCGCCTCAATTCATTATATCTAGAAAGTATCTTATTTCATTCCAGTTTTTCCTTTTTGGGTGTGTGGCCCATAGTTGGATAGGATTTACATTACTTCCAGGACATTATTTCGGTATTCATATTCCATTTAGTTTTATTGTAGTGGATGATTATTATTTGGTGACCGATGGTTTATACGGGTCACGTTTTATTATTTATGTTTACATGATCACTATTTTTGTTTAGTTAGTTGTCAGTTTTTATTCATATTATTTTATATTGCTTGTTGCAACAGTGATGCTGAGAATGAAACCATACCGAGATTCTTGTTTTATTTTAGTAGAGGATTGGACACCCGATATTAGAATAGGTGGGTTGTCACAGTTGGTACCAGAGCATCAGGTTTAGTGCCCTTAGGATATGTGAGAACTTTCTACGTTATCAGCATTGCTTTTCTTTGATATAGAGCCCTATATTTAGGATTGTTGTTTCATACTATGCATTTATATTTTTCTATTGTTATATATTTGAAGTGAATATTATATAATTTCAGTTTGGTTTCAGAAGACAAACACTATGAGAGGAAGACTAACACGTGTCGGGAGGAGGGTCATAAAGGAGGAGGATCAGCCAGAGCCACAGGCCACTCAATAGATAGTGATCACATCATAGGTTATAGATTTAGTCGCACATGAGGTTAATGTCGCTATGAATGCCTTTGCACATTATTTTCCCTAGGGAAGCCATAGCCGCTAGTGGCGACAGAAGTTCAGACTCACCAAGTGGTGTTAAATTGGGAGCAAGTCAAAGAGGCCTTCCAAAAAGGCCATCTACCAGAATTCTAAGGGAGTGCGAATGTGGTACATCTTGCCAATGAAAGAAGGATATCCATAGGCATTACATATGGTCGAGTGAAGTGACACTCTAAAGCAGGTACTATCTATGTTCAAGATAGTTAGGTAAGCTCTTCAGTGGTGGGAGTTGGTTACCATGTCAGAGAAGAGAGATGCGATGACTATCCATGAATTTTGGGTATGATTTCACTGCAAGTTCTTTTCGTCAGCAGTTCAGGCGAAGATGAGGAGGAGATTCTTAGATTTCTATCAGGAGGGTCGGACTGTGGCCGAGTATGAGGAGAAGTTCACTCTCTTAGAAAAATTTGTGCCAGATTAGATGAACACTGAGGAGAAGAAGGTTCTCAAATTTACAGATGGTCTTACTTGGAGGATTCGTCAACACTTATTGAGGAACTTGGCATTATGGACTCACATTGAGGTCGTTAACACCACGTTGCTCCACTGCTAGGACCATCGCTTCCATATGAGGGAAGCGAAGAGGAACACAATTTTACTGTTACTAAAATTATTAGTAACACAATTTTTCCGTTAGAAAAAAGGCGTAGGGCACGAAGCTAGTAACGGTAAAATTCTGTTACTAATAGTAACGGTAAAATTCAGAATTAGTAACAGAATTTACCGTTACTAATAGTAATGGTAAAATTCAGAATTTGTAACGGAAAAATTCTGTTACTAATAGTAACGGTAAAATTCAGAATTAGTAACGCTAAAGTTGTGTTACTAATAGTAACGCAAAATTCAGAATTACTAATGAAAAATTTATGTTACTAATAGTGACGGAAAATTTGTGAGTAGTAACAGTGATTATGTTACTAATAGTAACTGTAAAATTCAAAATTAGTAACAGTAAATTATGTTATTAATAGTAACGGTAAATTGTGTTACTAATTTTTGTACATATTTAAAAAAATATTTTTCAGGATCCAATATCCTGAATTTAGAATCAGGAACACTAATTAAATCCAAAGAAAGAAAAATAAACACGGGCAATTTAAATTTTTTGGAGAGTTTCGTTTGTTATAAAACTTCCCACCTTATTTAAGAAAGAAAAAATACTCCAACAATAATACTAAAAATCCGTCCTAAACATCATGCCAACTCAATTTGTGAAAATAACACCAAGACTTAATTCAAAAATATTTATTACATAACACAAATAATTGTAAACAATATAAAAAAAATTGAACAGAGCTTCCTTTATTTATAGGACTATCCACCCTATTTAAGAAATAAAAAAAATAACACAACAATATTCAACATATAACGCTTATGAGATTAGAGTCAAAATATCCTGCATTGCTCATTGCCTTGTATGCATGTCCCGTGGTCCTAGCACTGTCACCTTTTTTATCAAAAAATATGTTCTCCCAATTTTTGAATCGCCGAAACCTAAAATAAGTGAGCAAAGACAAATCAAAACATACATTAGTACTTCAATAGTAATTTAAACACAAACTCAATAAAGAAATCAAAGATTTATTGTGTGTGAGAAATAAATAATGAAATATTACCTTAGGGGAAGCTGGACCACCTCTCCACAAAATGATTTCAGTTGTTCCACAATTAGCACATCTTTTAAGCTTCCCATCCACGGTTTTGCAACTAATCATTCCTTCAGAGTTCGATACCTATCAAAAATGGGATTGTCGAGTCTTAAACCGGATTAAAAGGCTCAAAAACCTGAACTCCACCATCAGAAAGTCCCAATGCAAATTGATTAGGTTCAGATGGGTGGGCGAAGATCACAATTGGATACAAAATTGCGCTGTCAAAAAATATTATCACACAGTTAAAGAGGACAAAATGGGCATAAATAAAATTTCAAAATTGCTTCATTTGCTCGTCTGTAATTAAGAAAACCTACTTTGTCTTAGAGGGGAAATAGGCTCTAGGGGCAATCTGACACCTCTGTCTGCGTGTTGAGGCAGTGAAGACGCTCAAACTACCGTCTTCAAAGTCTGCGTATATTGAGTGGCTATCACATGAATATGTAGCATCGGTGATTATAGTTGAGAGAACTACAAAGAGACCTTAAAGCCAAGGAGGAAACCATTGAACATCTACAAGCACGATTAGATTCAATGGAGCATCAAGAATTCAGAATGGCGAGTGAAGTGGACATATTGAGGCAGAGCCTGAGGATCATTAGCCACAAAAAGGCAAATATTATAATTAGACGAAAAAAAAGTACACAAAAAATTATTACACAATCTTATGCGTCAATAATTTGATTGGTCCCACCATTACTTTACCCATCAAATCAATGAAGGTAAAACACATTTCCGCATGTAAATTGGGTACTAGTTTCCATATAATGAGAATAAAACAGTGCATCTCTGTGAAATGCTCTCCAACCATGCATTGTGATCTATTTAGATGAACATTTAATATTGTAAATGATGTGTATAATATAGTTATGAAAACATGTGGGCTTAGGGTTTTCCTAACCAAAATTAATGGATCTTTTCAGTTTTAATAGGGAATTTATATTGTTAGTGATTTTCATCTCTCAGTGTCTAACTATAGTTTCTACAACTATTGCACTTGACTTGATATGTTAACCAGTACTATTGACTTGATATGTTAACCAGTACTATTGACTTGATAGGATAAGAGATCATTGCTTGTTTAACATTTACAGGAGTCCCGTAATCTCAAGAACATTATCTATTAGGGAGATGCAAAACAAGAGGCAACACGAACACACACACACACACACACACACACACACACACATATAGTAGGTGGGAAACTTCCATCCACTGCAATGCAGTGTGCAACTATATATATATATATATATATATATATATATGTTGCACACTGCATTGCAGTGGATGGAAGTTTCCCACCTACTATAAATATATTAAACATTTTCTTTACATTTATTGCAAATGGTACGCATGTACCCTACTTTGTAGTTGAAGATACCGTGTTAAAACGTCAAAACTCCGAAAAAGATGTTGCAGTTGGATTCCAAACAAGGTATTCATTTAACAAAACTACAGTGTATAATTTTTGTTCATATATTATTTTACCTCTTTGCATTCCCTTGACTAATCTGTGATCCTTCTAGTAATTCTTCATGGGCAGAGAAACCAACTTTGACGCCCCGGAACCAACAACAACCAATGATCGAATGGGAGGAAAACCCTTCAATAATTTATGAATCTGTCGAATATAGATTTGTTAATATCTACGGATTACGTTGCTAGATTGTACATGCAAGCCTGATATGATCAGAAGTACAAGGAGTTTTAATCAGACCTGATTTTGAGAAATATCTTCTAACCACTCGCCTATTATCGACTCACATATACAGCTCCAGCCGTAGACACCAACAGCTTGAACATGTTTGAGTTGCAGCTCAACTCCCTGCAATAGAAATCTTTTAATATGATGAACTAAGCATTCAATTCACCTCTCTAAAATACGTCCAGCAATATATATATATATATATATATATATATATATATAAACGAATTGCACCCTTTGTACCTGACTTCTAAGTGTCAATGCAGTTACATATAAAGGAACTAATTACTTTCCGTTGTGTAAATCGATGAGGGGCTAATGGAGCATAAGTTCAGTTAAGTTTGTGTTCAGTAAATTTACTTTCCATACAAACAGAATTATCAGAAGAACGTATCAAAGTAAAAACAATCATACAAAGTGGGTATAAAATCCCAGAGGAAATAGAATTACTATTATTTGTTTCTACAAAATTGAACTCTGTTATCTATCAATTGAATGATAGAGCAGCTATATATATGTATTTGATGATGTAAAAGTGGAAACAATGATTTAATTCACTACTCACCGACAAACTACCAAGACTTGCAGGATATCAATAAGCTCGTTGATTTTTGGTTTTACAAGTAATTATAAGATCCATGCATGAAATACCAGATGAAAATAGAGTCTGATGTTAAAAAAAAATTCTCTATATATTATAAGAAAGCAAAAAGGCACTACATTAGCAAAGTTCAATATTTTATTCAACAATTTAAGCCATGCAGCATAATGGCAGTCTATTTATGTAAGGTTGGGATGTTTAAAGTCCTGTCAATTTATCAAAAAATAAGTAGGTTTCACATGAATTGAACAAATTCAGATATTTGAATACTGACAACTATCCAGGGCTACTGCTCAAGTAACACTTATTGTTAAATATTAACATCAAACATTATAAAAAACAACATAAAAATAAAATTATTTATTACCTTCCATGGAACTAGGTTAACAAGCTCCACATATTTTCCACCCCTTAATGCAGCCAAGTCAACGTGGCTCGGACTGTAGTCTACCCGAATAAGAACAGGCCATCTATCAAACTTCTGAAATAATATGAAAATTATATCAGCACAAGAACATGACTCATTATGAATTGAGTAGTTGAGCTGAAACGAATATTATCTAGGGAAAAAAATCAAAATTGTCCTCCATTCTAGTTAAAAGCAACTGAAAGGCAACATAGATAACTGATTTGATCAGTACCTCGACCTCAATGTATATACATATAATTGTGTGTAAAAATTTGTCCAACGTCCGCTTATAAAGATGCAGAAAAATTTTGCATTCATAAACAAGATGAATTCAGACAACTTGCCTGAAAATAAGGAAGCATTGCCTCCTCAGTGACGATATGGCCCCCAAGATTAGTACTCTTCCTTGGTAGCATTCTTGATTCACCTGTACCCTGAGGAAAATTTGAAGACTGATTCACCTGTATGCAAGGTAATATGATGAAGGAGAGTGTTGGTGAATTGTAGAAGAAACCACCAAAACCATCATGACCTGTAGCACTGTCTTCATCCAACTCATTAATAGAACACCATATTTTCATTTCTTTTGGATATTTTCCAAGCAGCTCATTTGATTTCTGAGTCAGGCCATACTCAAGTCCATATTCAAATTAACAAATGCTTTAATAGGCCATACTTAAGTCTCTGCATAAAGAAACCAAATAATTGACATTTGTGATAGAAATAAAAGCAAAATGAAGAATGAAAACAAAATGACTAATGAGAATAAAGAAACCAAATCAATGACCTTTCCCTCCTCCTTTATCCGGGATTGGGACCGGCAATGCTCAAATAAATATTAGCATTGGCAGAGTTAAAAGGGGTTTTACAATAAAAAAGACAGTCCAAATTAATTCCAAATCAAATATTGATAGATCCAAACAAAGTTCACAACGACACATATTGCAAATTAAGTCCAAATATAGATAACTCAAAAAAAGTTCATAATAAACGCATAATGCAAACTAAGTCCACATATAGATAGCTCAAACAAAGTTCATAACATAAACTAAACATATTTAAGCCAACAATCCGGCCAAATCAAATATCCCCCCAAGACTAGGTCAGCAAAAGTGAATTGGCCACCTTGAGGAGCATCAAATAACCTAGCACCCGTCTTCATCACTTCCTCCACATATACTTTCCTCTCCCCGACTCCAACTCGCTTACCATGACATATATCCTTTGTTGCATCTGTCACGACATACCCCTTTGCCAGTTCTTCATTATACCTATCAAGCAAAATGACTTTGGGATTGTTGGTAAGAGAAGGTGTGGTCACGCAAAAAGGACGATAAGTGGATGCAAAAATATTATCCAAATTTTGACAGAGATTCCTATGTTGTAGACTTTTATTGGATGCATGATCACTTATCGGTGTGATTGGTGGACCCTTTTCGTTTTGAGCATTGAAGGCATCAACCAAACGTTCTATAGCATCCTATGAAAAAACGGATCAAACAATAGTAAGTTAATATCTATTGTATCTAAATAAGTCTTTTTAATAAATAAAATTATATAAAATACATATATACCATAATTTGTGTGTTATTTTCCTCAAATATTCTATTAACGGAAGAGATGATATCTTCCTTCAATGCATCCACATCATCATTTGCCTTATTTCTTTGTATAAGTTTGGCATTTGCCACCCCTAAATGCATCAACTGCTTCTTCAAAATAAGGGGACAAACTGCACGAACTCCTCCCTTTTTCTCCTTACCAAAAACCTCTATCAACTCATCATTCTCTATGCATTGGCTCTTGCTACTACCCTCTCCACTCTCTCTCTTTCTTTTCTCCATCGCATCCTTTACTTTATCCTATCAAATGAGAAAATTTCATTAATAAACGTAATAAATAATACTAAAGATGCTATTATTTTTCATGTAAATACGCACATGGTAAAGCTTATCACTGTTTAAGGCATTCCCCGTTTTGTCCTCGTGTCCCGCAAGCCATGTGTCTACTTGCGTTAATTCTTCTTCTGGGTTTGATTGGACCTACAATTTAAATATCACATGTTATACACAAAAGTAGTGTTGATATTTGAAAAAAATTATGATACATACTATTTCATATTGCAAAGCAGTATAGGTGCGACGCCCAAGTGTATGGGAATATTCTAAATTGGTTCGATTCTTGGCATTTTGAATGTTTTGTGACTTCTTTTTTGCTTTCCTTTCGTTCTCACAAAATAATCTCCATATGTTGGGATCAACAACTTCCGGTAGGACTCCAGGATTGTCTTCGGTAAGCAAAAAACATCTCATATTACTTTTGTGTGTCCTAAACTTCTGTGCAAATCGTTTCTCCATCAGCGGGTGAGCCACCTCCGGTTCAACATCTAACTCAAATCCTACCATTAAAGCATTCCAAACATCATCTTTGTAATTGTTTGGCACAACTCTCCAATCTTCGTAACTAATCAGAATATAAGATCTAACAAGATCACCAACACGAGTGCTCCATCTCCCACTCCATGGACCGACTACACTCCCATCCACTTGAACGGTGACTCTCATTTTACCATCTTGGATCATATATTGTAATTGTTTAGACTTTTTATCTATTTCTTCTTGCTTATTTTTATTTTCACTTGAGGTAGGTTGCTTCAAACCTCCATCGACTAATTCTTGATGCGGAGTGGATGATATTTGTTGCGGTGTTGATGACGTTTGTTGTTTCGAACCACCACTTGCACTTGAAGCCATGATGCCCAATACAGTGCTGCCAAAACAAAAAATAGATGCCAATAATAGAAATAACTGTTATAAAATAATATGCATTGAATTATCATGTTAATACAACATTATCATATTGATAGAGATATATATAGAAATCACAAGATGATATCATTAAAATCACAAGACGCTAGTTTCAACGGTTAACATATCACCAATAAATTTATATATTAGCAACGGGGTAAAACAAAATGTAGTCATGTTGGTAAAATAAAACAACTTTCAACGGTTACAATATCCAAAAGAAAATATTAAAATAACTAAATCGAGTCGTATTGCTTGAGCAAACTTTCCAAGTGCGGTTGCTCTTCAAGAATAGATTGGAAGATTGTTCGTGTCTCTAAGTCGTCCACTTGACTCGTCAATCTCTTGGGTGACTGTATAACAACCCACCAATTGGGATTTTTAATATCTTTCGAATAGAATACTTGACTAGCCTCGGATGCGAGAATGGCAGGCTCATCATACTCATTATCAACGCTCTTAAACTTATCAAAATTTACCATCACTAAGTTGGAGTCCGTACAAAGCTTACAACCATTAGTCTTATCCTCCACTCTTACCCAATCACAATAAAATACCACCTCCTTAAACAAGGTATAGTCTAGCTCAATAATTTGTTTAATAACTCCATACCACATAGTCCAAGTATTTGTGAGATTCTTATCACTTGTTTTAGCTCGAAATTGTGTCCATGCCTTCAAGAAAACGCCGCTATCCTGTGTGACAATAGTATCGTCGTGATACTTAGGAGAGAATACGAAACCATTTACACGATACTTTTTATATGTTTTAGCCTTGAATTGCGACCCTTGAACTAAGTGCCACAATGTTTCATTTGTCTTTGTCTCTCCTGATTTCAGTAACTGTTTGATGAAAACAAATCATAATTACTACAATGTTTCAATTCTCATCATACTTAATGGAGAGATTAATAAAAATATTAGTATTTATATAATCACCTTCTCAGATAACCAAGGGATAAAAGAAGTTTGTTTCTCCACTTCTGTCATTTCAATCCCCTTCCCTTTAGAACGAGACACGAATTTCAGTGATGCTTCATACTCACTGCAATATGTAGTTTGGTATAAGTAATTATAACTCAAAATAATAATTAATTCTGAACTATAAACAAACGAAAGAACTCAAACCTATAGTACTCTTGAAATCCATCAACATTTAGTCGAAATAATACCCATCAACGTATTTGTTGAAACTGTACGGGTCCCAACGTTATAGTCTTATCATCAAGCAAAGGCCCTTCATCAGAGAACTCTCCACCTTCCTCTAAAAAGGCCTCACGGGAGCGTTTATGATTTCCATCAGATGGATTTGGCATGTACTCCATGCAATATCTAACAGATTCAGCAACAACGTAGGATTCTGCAATTGAACCTTCAACATACCGCTTATTGCTGGGTATATCTTTGAAATCTTTCATCGTCCTATTTGTATAAGGTAATAAAAATTAATAACAAGCATTATTAACTTAAATGGGACAAATTTTACTATGTTAAAAGGTAAAAAAAAATCACCTTTGGAACGGATACATCCAATGAGCGTCGGTGGGTCCACAAACCAGGGCTTCATCTCCTAGATGCACAGTGAGGTGAATGCTAATATCAAAAAACGCAGGTGGAAAATATTTTTCCAACACACACAATGCTTCAACAGCCATGTATTTGGCTCTTTGGATATCTTGACGAATTAGGACCTTAGAGCACAACATGTTAAAGAACAAACTTAATTGTTGGATTGCTCTTCTTAAATCTCGATGTTTCAAAAAGGCATGTTGGAGCAACACAGGTAGCAGATGTTCAATTATGACATGATAATCATGTGACTTTAAGCAGTGCAAAGAGGGGGGACTAAGACTTACTATATTGCTCAAGTTAGAGGAAAAACTGGTAGGAAACTTTAAGTCCTTCAAAATTTGGCAGAATTGTTTTTTTTCTACTTTATCCAAGATAAATGGTGCTGTTGGTTTTATCGTTTTTCTGGTGCGTCCATCAACTTGAAGCCATTGACCGCTGTGTATGCCCATACCCTTCATATCCAATCGATCATTTTCAGTATCCTTTGTTTTATTATCATCAAGAATTGTGTTTATCAAATGCTCTGCAACATTCTTTTCGATGATATGGCCAATATTCCAAATCAAAGAAAATAGATTTTTTATACCAAGCTTCTTTAACTTCAACATTAGCACTCCCATTAACATTATTAGACTTTCTCTTCTTTGCGGGAACTTTTGAGACTTTTCCAGGTACATACTTTATATTTTTTAACTTCTCCACAAGTGCATCTCCGTTTAGTCGAATAGGGGGATGTCTAACTTCTTGTGTCCTAAGTCCCAAACCTCTACCACTCCTAAAAGGTTGATCGCTTTTAAGAAACATACGATAGTTTTTGTAAACTATCTTCATGCTATGTTCTAGCCAAATGGATGGAGTGTCATCGCCACAAATAGGACATGCTTTGTAACCATGTGTTACACACCCAGATAAGTTTCCATATGCGGGAAAATCATGAGTCCCCCACATCAACATAACTCTCAATGTAAAAGGTTGCATTTTGTGCATGTCAATAGTTGGAACTCCTTCCCATAGTTGCTTCAACTCATCTACTAATGGTTGAAGAAAAACATCAATATCTTGACCTGGTGCCTTTGACCCAGGAATCAACAAAGATAAAATTTGGAACTCACGCTTCAAGCATAAAGAAGGTCCCACATTATAAGGCGCGATCATGACAAGCCAACAACTATAACTACTAGACTGAATACCATGGGGATTAAACCCATCTGTTGCTATTGCAAGCCAAACATTGAGCCCTTCCTCGGAGAAATCGGGCATCTACTTTTTAGCATTCTCCATTGGGATGAATCACAAGGATGTCGCTGATAATCCCATGAACTTGTTGCCCGATGGTGCCATGTCATTTCATGCGCTATCCAAGGTATAGTGTACAATCTCACTAGCCTTGGAATTAAAGGGAAATGTGTCAACACTTTCATCGGTTCTTTGCATATCCTCTTCCCTTTCTTTGAGGTCACTACATATCTCGGTTCTCCACACTGACAACATTCCTTCAAATCTTCATTCTCTTTCCAGTATAAAATACAGTTGTTAACACAAGCATGAATGTAATTTGCTTTCATCCCTAAGTCTTTCATCATTCTCTTCATGTGCGGATATTTTTCTGGTAATGTGTTTCCTTTTGAAAGCCACCTCTTTAAAACCGACAAGAGATGGGTCACGCTATTTCCCGACCAACCTAACTGCTTTTTCAAATTATGCAATTCAACAATTGCAGAGAGAGTAGTCTCAGGACCCTCACATGAAGGGTACAATTTCTCGATCACTAATTTATTTTATTGATCATACTTATCATTGTCGACATACGATTTTTCAGAGAATCCTTCGTGATCGGGTTCTACACAATGTTGTTCGTGCACTCCGTAATATGCGTCAACTAAGTTTTGCAACCTTTCATTCTCATTGTTATCAGCTTCATCATGTCCTTCATAATCAATAGTATCTACTACAGGACATGTTAGGTTCGATGATAGTGTTTCACCATGTAAAACCCACTTAGTATATGTCATGTTTATACCGTGCATTATTAAATGACCCTTGATATCTACCGCAGTAAAACGCTTCTTATTTCGGCACTTAACACATGGACAAGGAAAGGTCGAGAATTGATGGCCATTGTTTGCAATTGAAAAATTAATAAAAGACGCAACTCCATTTATGTACACCTCACTTATTCTATTCCTCTCATTCATCCACTCTTTGTTCAATGTTTGTGACATTCTGCACTACAAAAAAAAATGGTTTACACACAAGTTATATGATAATATACAAAAAATAGAATTATTGATACACATAAGAAAAATCACAGTTAGAACATGTAATTTTGTTAGAACAAACCTTAAAGTTCAGGGGAGGGGTGCAATTTCCTTAGTTATATACAATTATGTGTTTTAATAGTATAAATCAGTGTATACAAAAAAATCATTTTCTTAAACAGGGTATTAAATACCAGATCTAGTAATGTTATAAATCAGTATATAAAAAACATTCTAAGCTTTGGATTTAATACAAAATAATCAAAAACGTGAACTAAAAAATACAAAAAGTATGTACCCAATAACAATAACAAAAATACATTGCATTTTACCAAAAAATAAACTTGTAACCCAACAACAAATCTCTTATGAACAGTAAATCGCTTAGAACGTTTTAGACAAATCTCGTATGAATGAGATAATTACCTTATGAAAGAAAATTACAATTCCCAAACCCTAGGTTGTGATGTGAGGGCCGAATGCTTCCAAAACCCTAGGTCACGCTAACTAAAACTTCTTCCAAACCCTAGGTCACGCTAACTGAGACTTATTCCAAAACCTAGGTCACGCTAGGTCGCGCTAGAGAATTTTGGAGAAGATCGCGTATTGGAGAAGAGGAAGAAGATCGCGATTTGGAGAAGAGGAAGAGCAAACCCTAGTTCACGCTAGAGCATTTTGGAGAAAGATAATTTCTTTGAGTCGAGGACATTTTGGAGAACACTAGTGTGTATTGTGTTGTGAGAACGCTAGCTAATTACTTTTTTTTAAAATTACTTTTAAAATATTTAAATAATATTAGTAACACTTATCAGATATTAGTAACGGTATTGTGTTGTGAGAAATAGTACCAGTATAATACTGTTAGTAATACAAAAAACCGTCTGTTACTAAAAGCTTGTTTTGTTGTAGTGAGCATGAGTGATATTCCCAGTAGGGGCATTCGACTATGAAAATCAGGTCGAGTAACGATAATATCAGGTAGGGCCAGCAGGGCTAGCATCATACCTCTCATGTCCAACTAGTTATGGAAACTAAATCGGAGGCTAAGAGGGATAGGGTTATCAGGGCCAGTAGAGCAAAAGACATGGGTAGCTTCAGCAGGGCGAGCGAGGCCAGAGGCAAGCATACTTTACTGGGAGGTGTTTTGTTTGTGGGGAGTAGGGCCACATGCAATATGTATGCCCGATAAGTTTTAGGAATCAACATTAGGATACCTAACCGAGGCAGCAGTCATAGAAGTTGACAGCCCCACCATCAGTTCCAGTATTTCCACCTCCGCGGGGGCAGTTTAGGCGTGTGTATCACGTGTGTGGACCATTTTTACGCCCCAATGTTGTTAATAATTGAGGGTAATTTTTCTATCCGTGAGCACATGGGGCACATATAGTTTGACATGATTGAGTCACATTCTTTTGTTTGTACTAGATTGGCATGTGAGACGGGTTTAGTGGATACAAGTTAGATATTATTATGATTGTAGATTCACCATTGGGTAGTGTCTCACTTGAAATATTGTATAGTGCAAGTGCACGCTAATCGCGAGTGTAGTAATAAACTGGTAAGACCAAAGTCAATTTCCACAGGGAATTATATGAAGCAACAAATATATTCTTCAAGGTAAAAGTCGATAAACAAGAAGTATAAATAAAAGAAAAGATGATTTAGGTTTTGAAAGGTATATTGAACCAAGGTGAACCACAATTACTGGAACACTTAACTAAACACTAATTGAAACAAGCGAGATTTATACTACAGATGCTAAAATGATGTTTAATAAAAGGTTGAGGAGCATTCCCCCACCTCAGATGATCACAACCCAAATGGTTCTTATGATTGAATCACAATCAAATGGGAATAAAATATTATTCTCAACTATCCTGCATGCAAGGTATCATCCAAATAATACGAGATGAGGATTTCAACATATTATCGAACAAATGAATTGATGTTGGAGTTAAGTCTTAAAAACAACTCTTACATGATCAGAAAAGTTAGAATCCTATGAAACTCCAATACCAGCACAGACCCCCATTTATTGGTTTTAAAAATTAAACCAATCAAGAAGTCGAACCATCAAAGGTGCGTTTATGCTCCCAACTTATGGAAATTAGCTACTCATAACTATAACTGTGCATACACACCAAGTAGGATTGATTAAGAGAGGGAAAACCATTATAAGAGGTAGTAATTAAAACAAAAAAGCTTTAATAATTAACCAAAGAGGCTATGCAAAGCTATCTCGGAGAGCTACAACTTTCGTGAAGAGTTTGGGCATGAAGCTTGAACGAGTGTGAAAAGCACGCGTGTGTAAGGTGTGCGGTCGTTGTTTTCGTTTCGCCTACTCAATACAAACAAATTTAAATTACTACTACACTTGCGAGGCAAGCATAGGGACGAGATGCTAGAATTTATAAGATTTAGTTCTCCGAAATAAAAGTGTAAAAGGTGATTACAAACTAAAAAGGAAAAGATGCATAAAAGAGAAAGATTAATCTAGGCGAGGGAAAATGAAGCTAGACTAACAATGCGTGTAAAACTATAGGTTGCGTCGAATATCCCTCACCCGAGTTACTTTGTATAAAATGGATACATGGATCGACAAGTTATTTAGAACGCGTCTCGTTTTGACAGCTAATTGAATCAAGGGTTGTCACGCCCCTAAATCCGCATAAAAGCCTAATAGGATTTTAGTGTCAACAAATATCCCGAAAATTACGCACGCAAGGTCGTAAGCACGGGACATACATGATATGCCCTGTCAAATCTCCTAGGCGTAATAACTCGAACAATGCACCCGAAATAAACCCGTAAACACCATCACCAAAGCCAAGCAATGCGTCAACTCGAGTGAGTTCAATTCAAACACAACCTAATTTAAATTAGCTAGAAAGCATATTAAAAACGCGGTAAATAAACACGATAAATCTACCTAGAAAGCACGTAAATCAAAGCATGTAAACTATTTAGGAAAGCATGTAAATCTAATTAGAAAGCTAGGAAATAAGGAAATACAAACTATATTAATGGAGAGGATGATGAATAGTGCAACATTCAACCCAAATGGGGTGTCAAACCAAGAACAATTGAAGAAGAACTCTTCAAAACCCTCAAACCCTAAGCTACAACTCTCTAAAATCTAATATCCTACTTAATATCTAATATTACAACAAAAATGGGTATTTATAGTAAGTTGGAATAAGTAAAGAAAAGAAAAGGAAAAAGAAAACATAAGGCAAAATATCTTCTGGAAACAGGGGATCGATCGACTTCTTTGGTCGATCGATCGATGGTGAACAAAATATCCCACTGTCGAGAAGGGTCGATCGATCGACCCCCTTTGATCAATAGATCGATCAAGCAAGTACCAGCACACTGCATTGCTGTTTTGGGATGCTTAGATTTATCTTCCGCTAAAACTCTCGTAACTTCTTCATACAGACTCGGAATTGCGCACCATTCACGGCCACGCGAAGCTTGCGAGGAGGGCTACAAATTTCGTGAAGATATTGGGCCAGGTACATAAGCTGTGAAAAGACTAAAATACCCTTAAACGTGCGATCGCGTACAGAAATCAAGCGAAATGCGTCCGAACTTCACACTTAGAATCCAAATACCTATAAAAACTCAATTAACCCCTGCAAAATATGTTAACATAAAAATCTGAGATTGTCTGGTTAACGAGCATAAATATAGGGAATAAGATACCTGAGGGGGCTAAAATGCGTCGGTTCGGAGGATAAAATACACAATATTTGCGTATTATCAGACCCCCTAACTTACACATTCCTAGTCTAGCAATGAAATAGGATGCAACAAGAACTACAAGCAAACCAAAAATAGGAGATAGTACAAAAGTATGGTATAAACGCATAAGGCTAATTTTGCGGGCGATTCGATTGCATTTAGCATGTGCAATAAACCGTTAAACCCCTAGGTCACCCTAGTGGACGAGTGTCGTCTCGTAAGGGTTTTCAGGGATGATACTCACAAACATCACATGGTTTCCTCAAAATATGCCCAAACCAACATGCAGCAAGCCCAACAATGGTGAAAAGGATTTCATACGCATTATTAGCATATTGAACGGATTCAAACAAAAGTCCAGACCATTAACATTATAGAATGCACCTCATAGAATTGAAACCTTAAAATGTGGCAGGGGGAGCGAGCACATGCAAATTGTGATTTGGAAAAAAACTTAAATAAAACAGATACTAATCATAGCAAGCATACATTCAATCCTCATGGGCATTAGGCTCATCAAGCGAATTCACTCGAAACAGGGAGGTAGCACATGGAACATGCGGGCATAAAGAGTAGATGTAAATGGCAACTAGACCGCACACATGTCACAAATGAAGGACGCTATATATAAAATGAAAAATTGTAATCTCAATGAAAGATACCGCACACTAAAAGAGGCGGAAATGCATTTTCACAGATTATCACAACTATTATGACTTTTGAATTACATTAACCTAAGATCACATACGACTTGTATAGGGTTATAATGTAGGTATGGATAGGGTATGAAATGAAGGAATGTATATACGGATTCAAAGTATTTGGGATGAAAACTCAGGATAATGGGAAAATGCGGGCAATATCAAAATTGGAAAACAAGTTCCAAAAAGGCATTACATATATCATCGGGGAGAGTAATAAAAGCTTATTGAGCTATATACAACATTTACAACTTTCTCTTTTTTTTCCTTTCTTCTTTTTCTCATTTTTCTTTTGTTTTCTTTTGCTTTTTGCTTTCTCTTTTTCTTTTCTTGTTTCACATCTCTTTTCTTTTCTTTACTTATCAAACTCTCATATGCCTGAATTGCAACCGACATCACAACAACATCATTCAATCCCAAGTAACATTCCAAACAAAGGTAAGGAAAGTGTATATATGGGCTAAAACTCCAATTTATAGTTGGTTATGGGATTTGGGTTATGAAACGAAAGGCTATATTTTGGCTCAAAGGGGTTAACGAGGGTAAACATATAAGGGTGAGGTCAAAGCTAATATGAGTGATATAAAAGAGATGGCCTATGATCATTTCACAAAGTTTACGTAATTCTCGAGTCAAAATAATATAAGAAAATCATGATCAAGTAACACATTTCAAGTATGAACTCAATTAATGAACGGTCAAATGAAAGAGTAGAGAGATTTCCAACGAATTCAACGTTTTCAATGAGAAACGAATAGTGTATACACTCACAAACGACGAAAGGTACAAAGCTTACTCGGTGTAAGTATATACAATGCAATAAAAGATTACCGAGTTATAAAAATCTTAAACCAAATCAAGAGAACAATAAAAGTGCATGTGATCATGGGATCAAAGTTTAATTCATGAAGTTATTCATAATATCAATAATCGAGAGTAAAGTATAATAACTTCGAAAATCGAGAACATGCATCGTTGGGTTGTCTATTGGATCGGGCAATTATTAAAATTTATCATCGGAAACAAAGGCAAAATACCCCCAAAAAGGAGAAAAAAGAAAGAAAATCTTTTTGAATTTTTTCAATAATTCTTAGAAAAGCACACTAAGTAACTAACATGTGAGCAAAAGCATGGACTAACAAAAGAAATGGATAGAATACCCCACACCCCCAACTTAAAACTTGACATTGTCCTCAATGTAAATTAAGAATCAAGTCAAAGAGAGGAAAAGAGCGATATTACCCAAAATTGGAGCGATCCCCATAAGAACAAGTCTAAAGAATCTACAAAACAATTTAGTACCGAGTATAGAAAAAACAAATAACAAAAAGTTAACTAATTATACTAGACTAAATTAAGAAGGAAAGAAAAATAAAAAGAAGAAAGAATAAAAAGCTAACTATATACAACCTCCTATTTAGGCTTCACACTAACTGTACACTAGAAGTCTAAATAGCTGAGGGTCCACCATAAAAATGATTTGACTTTGGAGGATAACCGGTGTACCCTCACATACAAGCATGCCCTCCGAAAAATATGAATTCCGTTTGAAAAACGGAAGGCATGTGTAAGGCGAAAGAAAGCAACCATCGCCCATTAAAAGTTTTGGAGGGAGGGGTTTGGATTGAACGGGTGACAAAAACATGTGGGGACCGAGAAAAGCCTAATACCCTCCCAATGATTTTGAAATTAGAAGGGGAGGCGGCGCACACAAAGGCATGAATGCGATCGTGGAAGGCGACTCGAGCAAGTACTCCTCATCGGCGAAAATGTTTAAAACATTAGAGTTTGAAACTGAATCATCGGGTACTTGTGACGGTGTGATAACAGAGAAAGAAAATGGGGATGAAAGAAATTCAAACTCATGAGATGAATCACCATCTCATAAAGATTGAGTTTCGAAGGAAATAATATCATTTTCAATGAAATGTTCTTCTTTGCGGGCTAAAGAAGAAATCATTTCATTGCAAATAGATATTACGTCATTTTCATCCTCACTTTAAATATCTATTATGTAATGGGCAAAGTCTAGAACAGTTTGTTCCAAAGTAGGCAAAAGTACCTCATTTGGTTCAAAACATTCCTCGACTTCAAAAGTCTCGGAAGAAAAATCGTCGTCGGACTCAAATAATAAATCCAATTCATGTTCCCAATAATGATTTTCTTCCGGATAACGATTTTCAATTTTCTCATTCTCATACATACGCAAACCCTCACTGAATGTCATAGGTCGAGGTGCGGAGGCATGAAAATGGGAACTTTAAAAATTACCATCGGGTTTAAACGAAAACTCATTATTATAGGAATTTTGAAAACTATTAGAATTCGTTTCAAAATTCCTATTATAAGGAGGTAAAGTCCCAAAATCATTATCATCATCATCAAAATTCCAATAACCTACATTTTGACTTTCGTTATACTCGCCTAAAGTCATATTTGAATTTGTTACACTTTTGGATTCTATGTATTCACCGAAAGTCATAGGTTTACGAGAATTTTGAGAATTATAACAATGATTACCGAAAGAATTGGAATAAGACATGCTTACCCCAAAAATGGCTCGAAGTGGCGAATTCCACAAAATAGGTGCGCGCGGGAAAAATTCAAGCGTTTCTAAGTGCTCAAATGTGGAAGTCCTGTAAAAACATTAGCAAATAATTCAAATAGAAAGAAAATATTATGAAATACTAAATCAAATAAAGTTAAAAAATAAACAAGTCCCCGGCAACGGCGCCATTTTGATCGAGTGCGGAAAGGGCGCGTGTGTAAGGTGTGCGGTCCTTGTTTTCGTTTCGTCTACTCAATATAAACAAACCTAAATTACTACTACACTTGCGAGGCAAGCACATCGGTAAGTCGGGTATCGAAAATCCACAGGGACGAGATGCTAGAATTTATCAGATTTAGTGCTCCGAAATAAAAGTGTAAAAGGTGATTACAAACTAAAACGAAAAAGATGCATAAAAGGGAAAGATTAATTTAGGCGAGGGAAAATGAAGTTAGACTAACAATGCGTGTAAAAATAGAGGTTGCGTTGAATATCCCTCACCCGAGTTAATTTGTATAAAATGGATACATGGGTCAACGAGTTATTTAGAATGCGTCTCGTTTTGACAGTTAATTGAATCAAGGGTTATCACGCCCCTAAATCCGCATAAAAGCCTAATAGGATTTTGGTGTCAACAAATATCTTGAAAATTGCGCACGCAAGGTCGTAAGCACGGGACATACATGATATGCCCCGTTAAATGTCCTAGGTGAAATAACTAGGACAACGCACCCGAAATAAACCCGTAAATACCATCACCAAAGCCAAGCAACGCGTCAACTCGAGTGAGTTCAATTCAAACACAACCTAATTTAAATTAGCTAGAAAGCATATTAAAATGCGGTAAATAAACGCAATAAATCTACCTAGAAAGCACGTAAATCAAAGCATATAAACTATTAACATGTAAATCTAATTAGAAAGCAAGAAAATGAGGAAATACAAACTATATTAATGGAGAGGATGATGAATAGTGCAACATTCAACCCAAATGGGGTGTCAAACCAAGAACAATTGAAGAAGAACTCTTCAAAACCCTCAAACCCTAAGCTACAACTCTCTAAAATCTAATATCCTACTTAATATCTGATATTACAACAAAAATGGGTATTTATAGTAAGTTGGAATAAGTAAAGAAAAGAAAAGGAAAAAGAAAACATAAGGCAAAATATCTCCTGGAAATAGGGGATCGATCGATCGACCCCTTTGGTCGATCGATCGATGGTGAACAAAATATACCACTGTCGAGAAGGGTCGATCGATCGACCCCTTTTGATCGATCGATCGATCAAGCAGGTACCAGCACACTGTATTACTATTTTGGGTTGCTTAGATTTCTCTTTCGCTAAAACTCCTGCAACTTCTTCATACGGACTCGGAATCCCGTACCGTTCACGGCCACGCGAAGCTTGCGAGGAGGGCTACAACTTCCGTGGAGATGTTGAGCTAGGTGCCCAAGATGTGCAAACACTAAAATGCCCTTGAACGTGCGATCGCATACGGAAATTGAGCGAAATGCGTCCGAACTTCACACTTAGCATCCAAATACCTATAAAAGCTCAATTAACCCTTGCAAAACATCTTAACATAGAAATCCGAGGTTGTCTGGTTAACGAACATAAGTATATGAAGTAAGATACCTGAGGGGGCTAAAATGCATCAGTTCGGAGGATGAAATACGCAATATTTGCGTATTATCAAGGCTCGAATGCAAAAATAAATAAATTCCCCTCGAGGTTTCATAATGCATTATAATTTTCCTGAAAAGTGCACACTTACACCGTTTACCATTCCAATACCTATAAAGACTCAAATAAACCTTAGAAAGCATATATATATAATGAGAACAAAGGTTATACAATATAAGAGCTTTAAATATGGGGAATAACAGTCACAATTGTGTGTGCATGCATTAGTAACGGGCGTTAATATACAATATTCGTGACTAATCACACCCCCTAACTCAGACATTGCTAGCCCTTAATGATGAACTAACATAATAAACAACAACCATATGGACAAGACTAAAACAAATATGTGCGCAAAAAAAGTGCCACTTTCATGGGCTCACGGTTGCATTTAGAGAATGCAACAAGCCGTTAAACCCTTAGTTTATCCTAGTGGATGAGTGTTGTATCGTAAGGGTTTTCAAGGATGAAACCCACAAGCATTAAAGTTTCCTCAAAATATTCCCAACCTACCAATATGCCAAGCTCAACAACAACTAAATATTTTAACATATTATTGACAAAGCATATGAGAATGTTGATCAATAATCCAAAACCAATTGAACTTTAAAAGAATAACTTCCTGGAATTAAAACCTCAAATATGAGTGGTGTGTGTGCACATGTAAAATCTTTGATTCGATAAAAGCACCTATCGACCGGATAAAATTTAAGCATGCTTCCACTCAATCCTCTCTGAATATTACACTCAACAAATAAAAGCACTCAGAATGGGGTGTAACACAAGGTACATGTGGGCATAATGAATAAATGTAAAGGGAAACTAGGCTGCACACATGTCAACAATGAAGAGCGATATATATAAAATGAAAAATATGCAATCTCATTGTTGATGTCTAAAATTGGTAGTTAGTTTATCGTAACCAATTATATAATCACAGATAAAGAATAATAAGGTAACTGATAAGACACCGGAGATTTTAAAGTGGTTCAGCTATAAGAAGAGACTACGTCCACTGTGATTGTATTGATGTTTGCTATTACAAAAAAATTAGGTATTCTTGTAAGGAAAGAATGACTTAGTGACTTTTGTCCTGTCCCCTAAATAAGATGAATACAATGTATTTATAGTGATCCGGAGACCAAAGGTTGGAATGCCTTTATATAATAAGTCATTTACACTCGTATACGATAAATGAATGTGATGGTTGAAAATTCCAACGCCTGTAGGATGTCTCTTGCTTATTTTTCACGTGATGACGGTTCTCCTTGTTTGGTGGTCTGTATTCAGGTTGGTCGACTAACTGTCTTCAGAGCCGACTAAGTGAATATGGATCTTAAATGCTTCTACATAAGAGGATAAGTGTTGTTTACTAATTAATCCACTTAGATGGATAATTTTTACATATAATAAATCCCCCAATACTTCATTCTTGATATTTTTATTGAAATGATGGAGTATGAATCCTGCAAAGTTGCTCGGCATCCCCTCATAGCATTAGTCAATATAGGACTTGTAAAATTTTCCAATATTTGAGCATGTAGTGGCATTTCAGTATATAATTTGAAACTTAGCGGTTAACCTAAAGGTATGTGTATTTTCCCACTCTGGAACTATGCAGCCGTCAGAATACCAATTGTCAACATTGTTAATCATTACTTTAAAGATTTCGAGATAAGCTATAAAAGAGAAATATTTTTCCGGTAATTTCTCACCACAAGATTTCAAAATTCTTAACTTTCCTTAATCTTCAAGCTTTTCTTTTGTTACTTTTCTGTAATTGTCTTCATCGTCGTCTTACTTCTACCCCCGTTCTTTTTCTATAAGCCTTTCTTCCTTCGTTTTCATTGATTTTCTTTATGTAGTGACAATGGTTTATGTCGTTCATGCTTTAGAAGAATTTAGAAGAGAAAGAGAAATCCCAAATTGGGTAGACTTAGAGGTGGCCATTACTCTAGTTGATGTTTTGTCGCTAGAAGAAGGTCATTGGATTCCTTCATTGTTTATAGCTGAATGTGGAATTACATTTCCCCTAAATCACTTTCTCTTGGAGTTTTGTTAATATTTTGATGTTATCCTTGACAAAGTAGACCCCAAAACTTAGAAGGTAGTTAATGGAATTTATAGGCTCAATCAACTTTATGGGACCCACATCGCTATTCCTGAATTGATGTTTTGCTATAAATGGGGTATCACTGGTGATAACACTTATTATTTGAAGACTAGGTTTGTCAATGGGGCTCTGGTGGTTAATTTTCCAAACTCGAATAAAGATTATTTTGATTATGGGGTCATTGTCAAGAATTAGCAACATGCTCCTCTTCAACAGGGGGGAGTATAATGGGCCTAGATGTCCTTAATCAGGGCAACGCATAGGTTGTAGAAACTTTTTCTTTCTTTTGTATGCAATCTACCTATTTATTTATGTGTTATTTAACTTTTCTGTTTATTTTCTTGTAGATGATAACAAAAAAGGTTGTCCTAAGGATAAAGATATTAGACTTGAGGAACTCAAATTCGTGTGGGCCAACCAGCAAAGAATGGATGAAGAACACCCAATATCAACTTCATATTTATTGAGGTACAGGAGCTCAGTTACATCCTTTTTTTCCCAACCCACAATTGAGTTGACTTCACCTGTGATTGACCTGGAGGAAGAACCAATTCCTACTTACTTCATATTTGTTAAGGAAGAACCACTTCAGCAGCTTTAGACACATTTTCAGTTGCTTCGAATTTCTGGGGCTGCTTCTCGAGATTTTTGTCTGAGGGAGAAAGTGCCTCCTCTATCAAGTCAGGACTTCATCTTCATTTAATTACCTAGACATTTCAACTATCCCTTCTTCCCCCAAATTGTTATGGGTAAGAGAAGAATTCCCAACTTGATAGAGGAGGCACTTTCTCCCTCAGCCAAAAATCTCAAGAAGCAGCCCCAGAAATCTGAAGCAACTGAAACTGTGTTTAAATCTGTTGAAGTGGTACTCATCTCATTACTATCAAGGAGGTTGAGGTTATTATGCCTCAATTAAAAAGGTTGAAAAGAGGTCCATTAGAGTAGCAGGCCAATAAATCTTCTTCCGACCATATGAGTGGGTCAAAGGAACTTAATTAGATCTTATTGCTGTTGGGTCATCTTCTATACATGATACTCCAAGTTTGGTTAGGAAGTTGATCAAAGTTTGCACTCTTCTAAATTATAGGGCTACTAATGCCCCCAAGCCCCTATCAAAACTGTTAGAGAGGGCTAGCCAAAGTTTGGTTCTGGTAATTTGCTTCCTTACCTTTTTTATTAGCATTGCTTGTTTCTTCTTATTCTGACTTGGCATTATCCTTTTTTATAGTTTCTGGTAGATTTTAACCGGATGATGGAGCAGGACGACTAACTGCGTTCTTCTTCTAGAGAAGTTGAAGAGGCCTTTGAAGGTCTTACAAAATCATTGGACGATTCTTTACTAGCTCTTGAGGACAAATAAAAGCTTTGGGTGAAAAGATGACTACTGCTATGAATAGGGCTATTTCAGCAGAGAATAAACTACAAACCATTGAGACTTCACTGGAATTTAATGAAAATTGAGCCAAAAAGGCTGAAGATAAATTGGCGACAACTCAAAAGTCAACTAAAATCGCCGAGCAAAAAGTACTATGTTTAATTGCTGATTTAGCTACTGAAAAGACCAAAAATAAGAAGATCAAAGAGGAAGCCTTTGATAAAGGTTGGGAGAAGGATTTTCTGGATGATTAGTTAGAAAGAATTAATTCAAGGATGGTTAGTTAGAGGCCCTGAAGGAAGTCGGCATAATTGAGGACTCTTAGCTTTTCTGGAGGCATAATATAGGCAACCCTCCCAACTTAGAAGAATAATTTGATGATGGGGAAGGCTCTGGGGAATCCTCCATTCATCTTATTGGGTCTACTTAGATGCAAAATGATAATTCTGCCATTCTTGCCGACCAAAATCTTGAGGTTGAAACCTATGATAAGGAGAAGGTTTAACTCTTTTGTTGTTTGTCTTCTTTTTCTTTTTCTATTTTGTAATAGGGCATCTTTTTGTAACAGACTTCCTTATCAATGAAAAGATCACCCTTTTTATTTAATGCCTTCTATATTCTTTACTGTATTTCTTATTTTCTTGATTTCCACTATATGCATGAGGATGTATGCTTTATTTACTTTTTTTCGTCTACAGTCTTCATTCACATACTTGTGATTTTCAGTTTGATGTGAGGAAAAAGGCAATTGTCTTTACTGAATTCGAATTACTTAGGAGGAGTAAAAGTCTTATTCGAATTACTTATGAGGAGTAGAAGTCTTCATAAAGCTGTTCATATTCCTCTTTCTGAAGAAGATTTAACTGGCTTGCTTGGTCCTGATGTGTCCGACCAAGTTAAAGAGTCATAAATTCATCTTCACTGCCTATTGGATAGGCTTATTGATAACAATGCATCATACTATGAAATGATTGATCAACTGCAGGATGACCATAAACAATCTAATGCTCTGTTGCATACTGACTATAAGACCGAGTATAAGGCTTTATCTAAAGGATGGGGATTTAATAAAAAAATTGCAAGACATCACTTCTGCTTTCGACAAGAGGGAATTATGTTTAAAGCAAGATATGGAGAGTGCCTGATCAATTATAGCTATGCTGAAGAAGGAGAATAATGCCTTAAGGAGTGAACTTGATAATTTGAATAAGTCATCTACCATTGGTTCTTATGAATCCGACCAACTGTTAATGAAGAAAGGACTATGAAAACTCTAACTAACCAAGCTGTCTAACTGAAAGACAAAACTTTTGCAATAGTTGATCCATATTTGAAATTGAAAACCAAATATTCTATTCTTTTCGACCAAGTTACTCAGATGAAGACCAAGGACAATGTTCTTAAAATGTTTTGACATAAACCAGTGAGAATAACTTTCCAGTTTCACAAACAACCTAGGGAAGTTTGGATGGAAGGCTACAATGAAGCCTTATCTCACATTGATGATAAAATGGCTCAAAGTAATTGTAAAGGATACAAATGGGTTTGTACCAACCAATTGATTTTGTAGAAGTTTGATAAAGATAGCGAATTATGGCATTGGAATGACCCAGGATTTATATATTGTGATAAACCTCCATTTAAGTTGGACAAGAGTTGGATCCCTCCAAAATTTATCCCAAAAGTTTGATCACCAAATATCTCAGGGATTATATCCCACATGATGAACTTGAAACAGTTCATCCTCCACACTTGATGAATAGATCTAGTAGCAATAGTCGACTGATGCTGGAAGACTTCAATTTTATAAATTCTCCGTATACTTTGGACGATCCTCCAGCAAGCATGGATAAAGCACAAGGAAAATGTCCAGTCGAATAACTTTGCTTCTTGTATTTGCTAAATATGAATTGAAATACTTTTCTATTGAAATGAAAAGACTCTGTTTGCAATCATCTTTGTATTTACCCATAATTTGATACTTGTGTTTAAGCCCTTGATTAGTTAATCGACTATCTGACTAGGTAATATGTAAGGCCCTAAAACGTGATGAGGAATGTTAATTATATGATTAAGTATAAGTTATAAGTTGGTGAGGTGTGTTAAACATGTTAATTATCATATTTGGGGGATGCATACTCATGTGATATATGTGTTGGTTGCATTAGATGTTAATCGAGCTTATGATCGGGGATAACTTTTTTAGATCATATGATTAGTTATGTGGGTAAATAAATAATGAAAATATGTTTTTCATACATCATTATGATTATAAAAATTAAACCAATGTCTTGGTCTGAAATTGGCGATGTTAGGTCGCTAAATGTGAAAGTTTTGAGATTTTCGGTAAATTGCTACTCCTCTGTTCGGGTCCAAATTAGGCATACTAGTTTTATGATTTGGGAAAAGAACAAAATATGTAAATTGTATATATATGAGTTAAGTTTATAACACAAAAAATGGTGCATCAAAGGTACATTCGAGTGAGAAGATAGTCTTTTTACGAACACGGGGTAAAGTGGTCATTTAGCTTTAAATGATATTTTCTCTTATATAGCGCCACATGTTATATTTTGATTGGATCAATGGGGGGTGAGATTATGCTGAATTTAAACCTTTAAGATGACCTCCTACTTCAAAAAAAATTATCCATGATAAATTTTGGCCTGAGGACAGAGAACCAGGGAGCTTAGGAAGGGAAAAGCGAGGAGAAGTTGGAGAAAAATCCGTAGGAAATTACGAAAAAGTCCTTAAGGTAATTCTAACCCTCAATCTTGTTATATTTTTTATTATTACTAATTATAATTTTAGAAATCATCAATTGGTTGTTGAACTTGCAAGCCTTGGTGGGTATGTACGAATAGATGCAAGTTCAAGCAAAGTTAAACGTGTAAATCCTCAAAATCGCTTTGTTTAGAAACCTTATGTATTCAAACTTCTATATCTTTTTGTGTACTTAATGGAATTAAGAAATTCTAATTGGAGATTAAAACATACTCATATTTATATATCATATCCGAAAATTATGTTAAAATACCAAGAAATGAATCGTGGATGATAGTTTGAAGTTCAGGCATAAAATCTTCCCAAGAAGTGTAAGTGCGCACACCAGGTGTTCGACGTTTTACTTGACTTAGAAAATGAACTCTAAAAATAATGCAACTTTAATTATATATTATTCAATATGTTTAGTATATGTTACCATGATTTATAACTGAGGTGGAGGTTATACATGCTTGAAAAATGTTAAGTTATGCTTTGATGGTCTACTCAATCCTAGATGGGTTAAAAGTGGCATAAATTACTGAATACTTATTAAAATCAAGAAATTTAAATTGTAAATGTTAGAGAACATATATGAGTATTATATACTTGAAAGGGATAATAAAATACCTTCTGGTTTGGCTTGAGGGTTGAGTCAAAGTTGAAATTTTGTTGTTATTTTTCTCCAGAATTGATTTGAAAAAGGTTGTAATAAAACGAGCATAACTTTGTCTAGAGAATTCGCAATTTGATTCTGTAAATTTTGTTAGAACCCTAATGAATAAGGTGTTATAGAAATATGAAGTATCATATTCAATTAATTTTTAGTTGTGTTAGATTGACCAACTGATGTGATGTGTTACTGAGTTTAATGTGATTTGGTGTATTCAAATACTAATGATGTTGAATTGTGAGGTGGGGAAGAGGTTATCAGTAACACACCACGGAAATAGTTTTGGCATTAATCTTAGTACCAAATTCAAGGTGAGTTACCTGTCCTATGAAATATAGATGCTTATGTTTTCATATGGAATTGTGTAGTTGAATACATATGTGGTGATGTCTATTGAGTGATGTAGTGTTATGAAACATATGCATATGATTAAAAATGTTAAATAATGTTTTCTAATGTTTTGGACTGAGGTGGGACCTCTATCTAATGTTAAGGACTATGGATTAAAATGTTAAATAATTTTATCTAATGTTATTATCTGAGGAGGGACCTCAATCTAACGTTAAGGACTGTGGTGGGTCCTACGGGATGCGACGGCCCCGTTAATCCAACTTAAAAGTTTATTTTACTCGGGCCTAATTATGGAATGTGGTATACCAATTGACTGAGAGTTAATTGGATTGGTGGTTCCAGGCTTGCGAGAGTTACACAATTCCTGTTGGGTTATAACATTAGAAAATAAAAATGGTTATTCAAATTGGTTATATGTGTGGTGTATGAGTGGTATATGGTCATTCACTAAGATCGTATTGCTCACACTCCTATAGTTCTATGTTTCAGGTATGCTTATCGTTTGGAGTTCACTGTCCAGTTAGGACCGTAAAAAAATTGATGAGTGATGGATATCTAATATAGGTTGAATATCAACATGCTTTTGGGGTAAATGTTAAACTAAAGAACTTTGGTAGGTAAAGTTGTTTAGTACTTGTAAATTACATATTAAGGTAGTTATACTTTCATCCAAACATGATTTTGAAACAGAAAAAAAATATGGTGCAATTTTCAGAGAGAATTAAAGTGAATAAAAGGTTTATTTTAAGTTAATTAGGTTAGGGCGCGACAACTTGGTATCAGCGCATGGTTATTAGGTTATGGACAGGGTGTGTGGGTCTAGATTGGCAGTGGATGCAAACACGGTGTTGAGTCATAAGTATTCAATTTTTAAAGGATACAAATAAATATGTTGGATTCTCGAGACATGGACACGAGGGTCTTGTTATTAAGTTTTAAATTGATTTTATTGACTAACATCTGTCAATTATACATATATATTATTATGTGGGATATGAAATGTAAGGATCTTGCAGGAAAATAAATAAGATGTTGAAGTTTATTTGAGGATGGCAGCTAATATAGGTATTTTAATATGAATAATTGCACTGCTTTAAATTGTGGTATGGACAAATGTGTTATTGAAGGAAAAAAAATTAAAGACAGAATGTGGTATACAAAATATGAAGTATTGGAGGTGATCTCTTATATGTTAGTATATGTGGACTTAAGTCGTGTAACATATATCATTATAAATGGGTGAGCTCCTCATCTGTATGAGAGAGTGATGCACGGGAAAACATATTCCATTAAAGGATAAGAATAAGAAGAATTATTATTACATGATTATGATAGACTTAAATTGTTGAAGTGTGAATAAAAATGAAGATTCAAACGGTAAAGATTAAATGAGAAGGTTAGTAGTTGTATATGTTTGTATTTATTATGTGAAAATGTACGAAATTCAATAACTAGTCGATATATCACAAATGATCTGAATATGGGTTCATAGTGAATTATTACAAGTAGAATAAAAGAGTAATGAGAGTTGAGATGTACATCTTTAATAATATGAGTACATTTAGTGGTTATTACTCTTATGATGTTTCAAAACGCTTATATGAATAGTAAAGTTGAGATGAGGTGTTAAAGAGTTGGAAGTTTAAAAATATTAAGGAATCCTTTTAGGAGTATGTGTTGTGTATTATGGTAAGGAATTTCTTATCGGATGAAAGGTAAGAATTATTTATGAGAATTGAAGATGTAATTGGGAATTAAGGGTGGATAATTATTGATATCTAGTGTATATGATAACTAAGTAGGAGTTATTAAATAAGAAAAAAAAGGCGGGTGAGTGTATATTTATACTCAATATCAGCAAAACCTAATGGGACGTGGCCATGATGAATATGAATGTAGTATGGTGGGGTGTGATGAATTTTTAATAAAATATAATTGGGGCTAAATGAGACTTTCACAGTTAATAAATAAATGAGATCTAAACCTTAACTAATGACGAGTAAGGAATAAGGTATGAGTATGAGAAAGATACTATTTGGATTTGAATATCCGCAACTATTTTGGGGGGGATATTGAGTTGTATTTGTCATTGTGCGTATGTGTTATCACTAAGAGTACGTCATATAAAGAATATGGTTGACACTATATAGAGTTATGAAGAAGTATGTGTGAGGAGAATGTGTTATGTGAGATACCATAGTATGATACATTAAGGTATTTGTATAGGTTATTTAAAAGAAATAAGACATATAGTAGTTAGAAACGTATTATGGAGTTAGTAAGTATGGTTAAAGTTTTAAGTGGTGATGTTACGTTTAACATCCATGTTACCAAATGGGTAAGATGAGTGTATTAATGATGTTGCGTAAGACTATAATGTTAAAAGGATTGGGGTAAGATTATGATTGTAATGTTATTGTGTTGGATAAATGACTAGTTAAGGTAGTTATATGTTTAGTTAAGGAGCAATCAAACACTACTGAAAATAAGAATATAATGAGAAGTTATATTGAGTTCATAGTGCATGACTGCACAAAATACATGAAAGTGCATATGGAATATTAGTTAAAAATATACATTTGGTGAATGATTGTTCATTATCGATATGTGGAAAGTAGTAAGGCTATGTTTATATTAAGGATCGTAAGAACGATATTTAACATACTCTAAAACTTTAGAGATGATACGGATAGTAGTCAAAGTCGAACACATATATTTGGTATTGAGTGGAAGATGAGAAGATGACACGTAATAAGTTGGTATTGTAATATGATGTTTATCGTTTAAAGTAATGAATGGAAGTTGGATAGATGAACTATAAAAAGTTAGTCTTGTAATATAATATTTATTATTTGAAAGGTTACACGATGATAAGGATAGACTATATGAATGAAGTGAGAAATGTACAGAATGATGTTTGATTTATTAAGAATGTTTACTCATTGTTAATATAAGAGGATATAATCGATAATATATTATGTGTGAATGTTTGACACGTATATAAAGGTATGCAGTAATATATGAGTTAGGAATTAGCTTTCATTGATAAGAAATCACTAGACGATTCTCCTTACGTATGAATGATAAAGACGCTTATGTGATAGGGTGTGTAGGGAGTGTATGGTGCGAATAAGTGAAAAGGAATTGTTAGTTGACTTACTACCTTTCGATATGTGTGGCTTTGATATGATATTGGGTATGGATTAGTTGTCCTCATATCATGTATGTTTAAATTATTTTAGAAGGGAGGTAGTATTTCGGATAACGGGTGAAACCTGAATTTAAATTTATTAGGGAACAGAACGTCATCTGCGTATTATTTTATAGACCTTGCGAGAGAAGCAGTTATATGCTGAATTTTCTAAATGTGAATTTTTTATAGACCAAAGTAGTATTTTGGGGCATGTTATTTCTGCTAATGACATTTGGGTTGATCCTGAGAAGGTGGATGGAACTTATAAAGGATTATGATTGCACAATACCTCATCATCCTGGTAAGGCTAATATTGCTGCTGATGCTTTTAGTAGAAAATATTTAGGTTGAGTATCTTGTATTTATTGTGTTCCAGTTGACCTGCTGAGAAAGTAGCTTTAATGGAGGTGGAATTAAGTTTGAATGAGTCTTGGGGAATACTAACGCATTTAAATGTTAGACCTATGCTGATAGATTGGATACAACAATCATAAGCAGGAGATAAAGAATTGGAGAAAATTAAAGACAATATGATGACATTGTTATGTATGATAACCGATTATTAGTACCTAATGTGCCTGATTTGAGGAGAACAATTTTAGAGGAGGCCCATTGTTAGTTATATGCTATGCATCCAGGAAACACATAACTTTATAGAAATTTGAAACAATGTTATTGGTGGTCGGGAATGAAACACGACATTGTAAATTTTGTTGTTAGATGGTTAGTTTTCCAATAAGTGAAGGCGGAGGATTAGAATCCTAGTGGTTTACAATAATCATCACCTATTCCTGAGTGAAAATAGAAGCATGTTACTACCGATTTTGTTACAGGTTTACCAAAAGTATCACGAGGGTTTGATTCTATTTGGGTTATCGTTGATAGATTGACTAAGTCGACACATTTTCTTCCTGTTAAAGCTACTTACTCCATGGATAGATATGCCAATATATATGGGGATAAGATAATTAGATTGCATGGTGCACCTATTTCTAATATCCTAATCGAAATCCTAAATTTACTTCACACTTTTAGCCTAGTTTACAACAAATTTTGGGGACTAAATTGAAATTTAGTACAACTTTTCATCCTCAGACTGATGATCACTCAGAGAGAATGGTCCAGAATCTCGAAGACATGTTACCAATTTATGTATTAGAGTTCAAGGGAAGTTGGGATGAACACTTATCACTAATAGAGTTGCTTATAATAATAGTTATCATTTGAGTATTGAAATGGCTCCTTATGAAGCCTTGTATGGGAGGAAGTACGAGACCCCAGTATGTTAGACCGAAGTAGGAGAACAGAAAACTACTTGGGCCAGAATTTGTGCAACTGATGACTGAGATGATAAATATTATTCATAATCACTTGAAGGCGGTGCAAAGTAGATAAAAAGGTTATGCAAACAACAGAAGAAAAGAATTGAAATTTGAGGAGGGTGATCAAGTATTCCTACGTGTTTATCCTTGGAGAATGGTTAGAGATTTGAGAATAAGGTCAAATTAAGTCCTAAGTACGTTGGCCTTTATGAAATAGTGAAATGAGTTGTAATCGTAGCTTACGAATTGGCTTTGGTACAAAAATTATTTCTAATACACGATTTTTTCATGTATCAATGTTACGTAAGTATGTGTTCGATCCTTCACCTGTGTTTATTTCACAACCGATAGAGCTTAAAGATGACTTGACCTACGTGGAGGAACCAATCGCTAAATTTAAATTGAAAAAGTTGGTGTTATGTAATAAAACTGATATGTCCCAAGTGTAACCTCGGCCTATAGACACCAACCTCGGTCGAGGTGATGGTCGATATATTGACCGACCCTGGACAAGCCATGGGCCCATGATATCAGCCCTCGGCCTTAGTAAGGTCAGCCCAGGCCGACACTACCACCTACATTTCCAATGGACACTACGCGCATCACAGGCATCGACAACATTCTCATATACCTGGTATGGCAACCTCGACCGAGTGTAGGCCGAGGTGACAAGAAGCCTTGGTAATCTTCAACATGGAATCAGTCCAACCTCGACTGGGGCCGAGGTGACAAGAAGCCTTGGTAATCTTCAACATGGAATCAGTCCAACCTCGGCTGGGGCCGACCCCCAGCATAATGTCTCGGCTGAGATCAGGCCAAGACTCCCTATGGCACATCTCGGATTGAACGAATATCAAGCCTTTACAGCTCGGCCTCTCCCAGGCCGAGGTCATGCACCAATATGGCGGTCGAGCATCTGTTGACATTTGGATAAGGACACATGGGCACAAATTAGTTGTAACAAGATTATTCTCACACGTGGGGAGGATATTTCATCATCATTCCTTACATGTGACAGTGATAGGTGGCTTCCCCCTTTTAGTGAGGCTACCACACACATGTTCATTGCATGCATGGGGGGTACATTACACCCCCTAGGTACTATATATAAAGGTCATCCTCTACCTTACAAAGGGATCCAAGATATTCAACCCTAGCTAAAACTCTGTCTAGATATACAGTAGAGAGAGAAAGCTTGAGAGGTTGTATCCATGGCCATTAGTGCCTTCATTCAGTGATATTACTCACACACACTCACAGTGGACGTAGGCCAAATTGGCTGAACCACTTATATACCGGTGCCCTCTCCTCTTATCCTCATCTCATTCTCTTATCTCTTTATATGACTGTGCTGCTATTGTTATTCTTATATTGAGCTTGAAAACACCTTATCTGGTGGTGCTAATTTTAGCATCATCATTTTTGGCGCCGTCTGTGGGAACGCGAAACTATCTCTTCCTCTTTTTTTGCTTAACCTCACCGGAGACTCTGGTGGTGAACCATGCCTCCCCCTAGAGCGGAGCTGTTTCACCATTGAAAGAGGTCCTGTGAGGTACTAAGCTCATCTGCTAATCAAGCTCTATAGTGTTAACATATGGCACCAGACTTACCACTGCCTCTTTCGCCGCCCGGAGGTGGAGGGCCTAGTTTCAGTCAGGCTCCCCCCCAGTCCGAAATGGCGGAGGTAGTAGAAGCCTTGAAATCTTTAGCTGTAACACAACAAGCCATGAAGGAGCAATTTGCTCAGCTCAGTCAAACTATGATGAGACCACCTGGAGTCTCACCGAGCATGATCACTCCGGCGACAGTTCAGCCTCATCCTGACGCCAGGGGACCACCCCAGGCGCCAATGAAGGACCAGCCTGCACCCCAGCGGAGAAGGGACATTGCTGACCCTAGGCGCTTGCGCCTGGGGAGGCAGGGAAACCCTTGCCCAGAGGACAGGTATGATGACCTAGAAGCTTAAGAAGCCCCAGAAGACTGCTGGGAGCCGTATGAGGTATCAAATAACACTATACGACCTCTTAGGTAGAGTCAAGGATGTGTCGGCCGAAGAGGATAAGAGGCCCAACAAAGAGGGTCGACCTTTGATAGGTTGAGCGGTCGGCCTTCGAGAGGCTGGGCCCGGTGAATGACCTAAGACAAAGGCTGTCGAGGTCAAGGAGCGCAGCAGGATCTCAGAGAGGGTGTAGGCAGGGTCGGCCAGATCAAGGCCGACCTTATGAAAGAAGAGGCCGAGAACAGGAAGAGGTTAACAGCCAATGTGTCGCATTTGGGGAACCCTCTGTCCATCGCAGGGAGGTGGCAGGGGATAACCTCGGCCAAGTTGATGACAGAAGACCCTGGAATGATTCTATCCAACGCCTTGAGGATAAGATAGGAGATCTCATTAAAAGCAGGGACCCATTACAAAGGGGTTACTCAGAGGGCTCCCCATTTGTGGCTAGGATAGTGGGGTTCCCAACCCCAGCCAAGTTCAAGCCTCCTACAGTGACTCCCAAGTATGATGGCAGCACTAACCCTGTACACCATATCGAGATGTATCAGTCGGCAGCAGACATTTACTCGATACTCGATGAGATGAAGTGTAGGGCCTTCTCAGGGACCTTGACAGGGGCAGCGCATAGTTGGTTCACCTCCCTTTCGATGAACTCAATTGAGAACTTCAAAGGCTTGGCTGAGCAGTTCATCCACAACTTCTGCTTTGGGGTAAGACCTCAAAAGAAGACTACCCACCTGCTGTATGTCAAACAGGCCAAGGGTGAGAGCCTAAGAGACTACATAGCAAGATTCAACAAAGAAAAATTGGAGGTGGAAGATTATGAAGAGAGCATAGCCATGACCGTCCTTATAGGAGGCCTCCAGAAGGGGAAGCTATTGTGGAAACTGGCGGAAGACCCCCTAGGTCCATGGCGGAGCTGCTGGCAACCGCATGGAAAGTGATGAATACGGAAGAGGCAATGACCGCCAAGTATGAGAAGGAGAATCGCGGTAGCACGGGAAAGTCCCAAGGTAAGAAAAAGGGGAAGAATAGGTCAGGAGATGACAAGTTCGCTCATTACACTCCTCTGACTGTGAGCTGTGAGCACATCCTCAATGAGATTAAGACTGACCGGACTCTGAGGTGGCCAGAGAAACTGAAGGCCCCGCCACATAAGAGGAACAAAAACCTATGGTGCGAGTTCCATCAGGATCATGGCCATATCACAGATAGATGCTTCGCTTTAAAGGATGAGATTGAGAAGATACTGAAATCTGGAAAGCTGAGGAAGTATGTGGATGGTAAGGCTCCAAAGGGTGGAAGAGATGACCCTAAGAAAAGAAGAGATGACAGATGCCGTGGCAATGTCCCGGCCAGAAGGGACGATGATTCAGAAGGAGATGATGAAGACGACCCGGATCTTCCGCCAAAGGATGAAAACACCCCGGTGAAGAGGGTCGGTATGATCTCCTTTGGTGTTAGCACCATATGTGGGGGATTTATAGGAGGTGGCTCTGAGGTAGTCGACAGGAAGGCTCATGTAGCAGAGGTCAGGTCATTGGCCAAGCTCGAAGTTGTGAATCTAACGTCTTCTGATGCAGTACAGAAGAAGAAGAAGAAGAAGAAGAAGAAGGTAGACATGGACACCCTCGTGGTGGGGTTCTCCAGACTCGACTTCAAGGGTATCTTAGCCCCCCATGATGACCCTTTGGTCATAACAACAAGGGTGCATGGGTGCGAGGTACGAAGGATCTTCATAGACGGGGGAAGCTCAGCAGAGGTGATGTTCTGGCCTTGCTTCAAGAGCCTGGGTCTTAGCAGGGCAAGGCTGGTGCCCTATCATCACCCATTGATAGGCTTCAGTGGCGAAAAGGTCCATCCATTGGGCATGTATGAGATGGATGTACGGATGGGGGATGAGTGGCCTAGGAGGCTGACCAAGAAGATAAACTTTTTCGTTATGGACGAAAACGTCTTCTCGGCCTACAACCTCATCATAGGAAGGGTGGCCCTTAAAGAGTTTAAAGTTGTGCCATCGACGGTCCATCAGATGCTAAAATTCTCGACTCCTTATGGAGTAGGGGAAGTGCAAGGGGACCAGACCACGGCGCGAGAGTGTTACTTCAACTCGACCGAAGAGAGAGAAGCCCATAAGAGAGCAACCACCACTTACAGCATTAACACTCTTGACCCAAGAGATGAAACAAAATTGAAGAAGGGTGAGGCCGTGAAAGAGGTAGAATCCATCGTCCTCAATGAGGACGAGCCGTAAAAAACCGTCCAGGTCGGTAAGGCCCTAGAGCCAGGATTCAAGGAAGAGCTGATAAACTTCCTCAGGAGGAGACAGAGTGTCTTTGCATGGAGTCACGCAGACATGCCTGGCATCGACCTTGAGGTCATGAGCCACAAGCTCAACGTGGACAGAGATGCCAAGACAATAAAGCATAGAAGAAGAGTCTACTCCAGGGAGAAGTACGACGTCATCCGGGAAGAGGTAAAAAAGTTAGAAGAGGTCGAGTTCATAAGAGAGGTTACCTATCCGGAGTGGCTCTCAAATGCAGTCATCGTGCCTAAGGCCAATGGGAAGTGGCGAATGTGTGTAGATTTCACTGACCTGAACAGGTCTTGCCCGAAAGACAGCTATCCCTTACCTAGGATAGACCAGATGGTGGACGCAACGGCAGGGCACGAGCTCATGAGCTTCATGGACGCTTATTCAGGCTATAACCAAATATTCATGGATGCTGAAGACTCTGAGAAGACAGCCTTCATTACTGACAAAGGGACATACAGCTACAAGGTGATGCCATTCGGTCTGAAAAATGCGGGGGCAACCTATCAACGTCTTATAAATAAGATGTTCGAAGAGCAAATAGGTAAGACCATGGAGGTATATATAGACGATATGCTAACGAAGATCCTGAAAGCATGTACTCACGTAGCGGACCTTGAGAAGACCTTCGATGTCATGGACTCGTACAGAATGAAACTCAACCCAGTAAAGTGTGTCTTCGGAGTAGGAGATGGGAAGTTCCTGGGATTCATCGTTAATCAGAGGGGGATTGAAGCAAACCCTGAGAAAATCAAGGCATTACTCAACATGAAGACTCCTAGGAGTATCAAGGATGTCCAGAGACTCACGGGAAGAGTGGCTTCCCTTAACAGGTTTGTTTCTAGGGCAACGAACAAGTGTCTTACATTCTATAAAGTTCTAATAAAGGCCTTCCAATGGGACGAAGAGTGTTAAAAAGCCTTCAACCAACTCAAGTCCTACTTAGGGTCTCCCTTGTTGCTGTCACGGCCCATCACGGGGGAAAGGTTGTTTGTGTATCTGGCAGTCTCTGAATCAGCCATCAGCGCGGCCATCATACGGGAAGAGGATGGGGGTCCAGAGGCCTGTGTACTTCAACAGTAAGGCCCTTCAAGGGTCTGAACAAAATTATCCCCGAATGGAGAAGTTGGCTTATGCCCTAATACATGCCTCAAGGAAAATGAAGCCTTACTTCCAAGCTCACTCCATGGTAGTCCTCACTGACTCCCCACTAAGGCAGCATCTGCACAAACTTGAGAAGTCCAGAAGATTGATGACCTAGGCCATCGAACTAGGAGAATATGATCTTACCTACCAGCCTAGGACAGCCATCAAGGGGCAGGCCCTCGTAAAATTTATCGCATAATTCACCTGGGAAGAGGCCGGTAGAAGTTTGGAAGAGGCCGAGACAGTGAAAGGCTTAGATGACGGCGAAGAGACGAACCGTAGTGTCTTTCGAGATTCGGAAGAGACGAACCGTAGTGTCTTCCGAGATTCAGAAGAGATGGAACCAAATGTCTCTCGAGATCGGGAAGAGGTCATCTCAGGAAAAACCCGGAGCGGAATAGAAGAGAACGAAGAGGATCGATACCTCTTCAAGAAGGGGGTAATGAGAGAAGGGGTCTTCTCATCAGATACAGACGTCTGGAGCCTCTTCGTTGATGGCTCTTCCTGTGACAGTGGAAGCGGGGCGGGACTAATACTCTCGGCTCCAGATGGCGCCAATATTGAATACACCTTGAGATTCAACTTCCAGGCCTCAAACAACGAGTCCGAGTATGAGGCCATGATAGCAGGTCTCTTATTGGCAACAACTCTTCGAGTAAAGCGACTCCTACTCCATAGCGACTCAAGGTTGGTTGTCAATCAAGTATTGGGGATATACGAGGCCAAAGACGAAAGGATGGCCAAGTACTTGAAGAAGGTAAGAAGGTTGTTAGAATATTTTGAAGAAGAAAAACTGAAGAGGGTGCCTCGACTGAGCAATAATCACGCTGATGCATCGGCAAGGCTGGCCTCAGTAGTGAAGACAGATAGGGGAAGGACCATTCCAATCGAGGTCTTAGGAAAGGAAACCATCGAGGAGGACGAGGTATGTAGCCCTTGTCACAATGTGAACCTAGGAGACTCATGGATCGACCCGCTCGTCAGATACCTAAGAGAGGGAGAGCTGCCTGAGTCCAAGCTAGAAAGGAGAAAGTTGAGATACAGGGCTGCCAAGTTCTCAATGATAGGAGACGTCTTGTACAAAAAGGGGTTTCTATTTCCCCTCCTCAGATGTGTCCATCCCATGGAAGTACCTCGGGTCTTACAGGAGGTTCATGAGGGTTCTTGCTCTAGCCATATAGGGGGAAGGCCCTTAGCCAAGAGGATCATCACACAGGGATACTGGTGGCCTACCTTGTCTAAGGACGATGCAGACTATGTGAAGAGGTGCCACAAATGTCAAAGGTTTGCCACTATCCCTCATCAACCCCATCAGCTTATGACACCAATCTCTTCTCCATGGCCATTTGCGGTATGGGGAATTGACTTGGTAGGACCTTTGCCAAGAGCTGTCAACAACTATAGATTCTTGATAGTTGCCATTGACTACTTTTCAAAGTGGGTGGAGGCAGAACCGATGATAACAATTACAGAGCAGAAGACCTTCCAGTTCATTTGGAGGAACATCATATGCAGATATGGCCTCCCAAACACTCTCATCTCGGATAATGGGACCCATTTTAAGAACTCCTCCTTAAAAAAGTATTGCCTAAGAGTGGGGATTAAACAGTTCTTCTCATCTCCTGGTCGACCTCAGGTAAATGGCCAGACCGAGGCCACAAACAGGACCATCTTGGACGGAATCAAGAAGAGGTTAGAAGATGCAAAGGGGAGATGGACAGAAGAGGTCTACGCTGTGTTATGGGCCTACAGAACCACGACAAGGACACCAACAGGAGAAACCCCATTCATGCTGGCACATGGATCAGAGGTCGTCATACCAACGGAAGTAGGACTACCAACTCATCGGATTCAGACCTATGACCCAGACAGTAATGGGGAAGAGAGGAGGATAGACCTGGATCTTATCGAAGAAAGAAGAGAAGATGCAGAGGTCAGAAAAGCAGCCTACCAGCAGCGGGCAGCGAAATTCTACAACCAAAGGGTGAAGTCAAGACCCATTGTAGTAGGAGACCTAGTGCTAAAAAAGACCCTACAAAAGGCAAATAAGCTACACCCAAACTAGCATCCCTACAAAGTAACAGAAGAGGTTGTGCCTGGCACTTACAGGCTAGAAAACCTTGAAGGAGAACCTTTCACCAACCCATGGAATGCTGACCACCTAAAGAGATATTACATATGATGTTGCGTAGAATTTTATGTAAATGTACCATCTTACTGAGAAGAGGTTATTAATAAAGATCAGTTTCCATAACAGTTCTTGCTTCATTCTTAGACCAGAGATTAATTATGAGGCAAGCATCTTAGGTGATGACTTCAGACCTTCATAAAATCACTCAGTGGTGACAAGGTCTGAGCTTAGACACCCTAGATTAGATGACCTCAGACTCTTAACATCATTAATTTGGTGAGATTAATTATGAGGCTAACATCTTAGGTGACGACCTCAGACCATCATAATATCACTCAGTGGTGAAGAGGTCTGAGCTCAGACACCTTAGCAGATGACCTCAGACTCTTAACATCATTAATTTGGTGAGATTAATTATGAGGCTAACATCTTAGGTGACAACCTCAGACCTTCATAACATCACTCGGTGGTGACTAGGTCTGAGCTCAGACACCTTAGCAGATGACCTAAGACCCTTAACATCATTAATTTGGTGAAATTAATTGTGAGGATAACGCCTTAGGTGACGACCTCAGACCTTCATAACATAACTCCGTGGTGACGGGGTCTGAGCTCAAACACTTTAGCAGATGACCTCAGACCCTTAACATCATTAATTTGGTGAGATTAATTATGAGGATAACGTCTTAGGTGACGACCTCAGACCTTCATAACATCACTCGGTGGTGAAGAAGTCTGAGCTCAGACACCCTAGTTAGATGACCTCAGACTCTTAACATCATTAATTTGGTGAGATTAATTATGAGGATAACGTCTTAGGTGATGACCTCAGACCTTCATAACATCACTCGGTGGTGACAAGGTCTGAGGTCATACACCTTAGCAGATGACCTCAGACCCTTAACATCATTAATTTGGTGAAATTAATTGTGAGGATAACGTCTTAGGTGACGACCTCAGACCTTCATAACATCACTCGGTGGTGAAGAAGTCTGAGCTCAGACACCTTAGTAGATGACCTCAGACTCTTAACATCATTAATTTGGTGAAATTAATTATGAGGATAACGTCTTAGGTGACGACCTCAGACCTTCATAACATCACTCGGTGGTGAAGAGGTCTGAGCTCAGACACCTTAGTAGATGACCTCAGACCCTTAACATAATTAATTTGGAGAAGTTGGTTATGAGAATAGCATCTTAGGTAATGACCTCAGAGCCTAATTACAATTCAGTGGTGAAGAGACCTGAGGTCAGAATTATTGACTGAGTATAAACAAGACATCACTACAACAAAATAATCGAAGAGATCACATGGGATTCAATAAAGGGAAGAGATCACATAGCATTCAGAGGTTGAAATACAAAGAAGTAACAAATATTCCTTGAATACAAAATACCATGGTGTTACAAGTTACGAGTTACAAGTTACGAATTACAAGTTACAAATCCTAAAGGTTTGGGGGGAGAACATTAACAACCTCTGCCTGATTGGCTTGATCAGCATTAGTCACCTCGGCCACATCATCAGTATGGTCTGCCCCTCCGACCTCGGTCCCTCCCAGAGTTGCAGTCTCAGCAGGAGTAGCAGCCTCGTCCTCCACCTCTTGAAGCGCTTGAGCAAACTGAGGGTCAGCAAAGCCGAGACCCACAAAGTCAGAGGCCTTTAGAGTACCGACCTCCCTCTCTCTGACTTCAGCCCATTTGGTAGTGGCCTTGATACCTCTTTCAAGATATTGAAAGCCAAAACCCATGAATTCGTCCGAGGCTTTGTAGTTATAAATTATTTTGTACGAGGCATTTTCGAGGGCAGCCTTGACAGCCGAGCTGACCTTCTGCTGCAGAACGTCATCTTTGACCTTCAGGGCTTTGGCATGATCTTTGATGAGAAGAGAAATGTCTTTCTCCAACCCCTTAACTTTTCTTTCAGAGTTCAGCAGCTCTGATTTCAGACGATCAACCTCAGCATTTAGGGCGCTCTGAACCTTCTCGGCCTCTTGCCCCTTCTGGATGAGGGGCAATTTCCTCAGAGTCCAGTTCGATAGGTGGTGCATAGCAGCCACTCCCTGCACATTTAAGGAAGAGGTTAAGATGGAGAAAAATCAGATGTTGCACTTATAAAATTTTAAAGAGAGATCAAGACATACCTGAACGGCTCTGTGAAGGCCGAACTCAACCAGTAGTTGTGTATCCAGAGACCTGAAAAAGTGCGTGTCAGCCTCGATCATTGCAGAGCCGATGGCATCAAGGGCCTGCAGACTATGGCCGATAATCCTATCAGATAACTTCAGCTGGTCCAGGCGGGCCGGCAGGGCGTCGGCCGAGGAGATTGGAATTGCAGCATCAGAGGCCATCTTCTGCCTCAAGGTCGGCCTCTGATCCTTAGAGGCATGGGATTTTGGGGACCTCTTCTTTGAGGCCTGAGATTTGGATGTAGAGGGAGCTGGGGGAGGAGCGTTCAGACCAGCTTTTTTGGCGAGTCTCGCTAAGCTCGGTGAAACCATCTACCACAGTTCGTCTGAAATGTCTTGTGGTCGCTCTGCAAAAGTTAAAAAATATGGGTTAGAGATAAGATATAAATGAGTTCAGAGGTTAAACTTAAAAAGAAAAATCCTTACCAAAGTCAACAAGGGGACTTCCACCTACTCCCGTCCTCGAGAGATACTGGGGGGTCAGCAAATGTACAAACTTAACAAAAAGACCATGTACCCCTTGGTCTTGCAGGGCTTTCACCTTCTGGATATTCTGAAGACTTAGACCAGGGTCGGCCCTAGCATACATGGTGACCTTACCCCATTTGAGGGGTTTCCTCGGCTCAAGTGTGGAAGAGGGAATGCATGGGCCAAATTCCCATGGTCCAGAGGCGAAAAAATAGCGGGGCTTCCAATTATGGTTTGAGGTCTGAGTCACCTGAAGCATTTTCTTCTCAGGCCTCTGAGCCACAAAATGATAGTAGCTCGGATGGTTTTTGGCCGAGGTTGGGACATAACAACCAACGAAGACCTGAACTGGGAGGTCAGAGTGGTGGACTGCCCTCCACAGGATAATGGCCCCTATGATAACTCTCCAGGCATTGGGAGATAGCTGTGAGGGGGCCAAGTTGATATAAGAGAGAATGGATTTGATGATGGGATGAATGGGTAGGAGAAACCCTAACTTAAACATCTGCTCGTACAGGCAAATTTCTCCATCTCGGCCGTGATAGGCCCTCTCTTCCCTCAGAGGTCTCCTTAATTTTATGGAGGGACTAATGGAGTATAAATATCTGAAGCACAGAAGATCCACCTCAGTTACCGTGCTCTCGATCTCGGCCGCCTCAGAGACGTCGACATCGCTTTCAGCATCTTCATCATCATCAAGCTCAACGTTGGCCGGAGCAGATGTAGATGGGTTACTAGCAAATCTCTGAACGAACTCTGCCCCTGTGACAGCCGACATGGGGATAGCGTCAAGAATGGGTGGCACAGCCACACTCGGCTTAACAATTTCAACCTCTAAAGAAGAGGCTGAGGTGCTTGAGCCATTATGGGATGAAGCTCGGCTGGAGACCTCGGCCTGATCAGGGGCCTCTCCAGGCCGAGGTGTGAAATCCATGGCTTCCTGAAAAGAGTCCACAAACATAGGGTCTGAGGTGGAAGACTCAGACTCAGACATCGGTATTGGTTCGGCAGGGACCTCTGTCTGATAGAAGAACTCAGGGGGATCAGGATATACCACCTTGAGAGGTGGGGGAAAGATAGGTCTAATAGGAAATTCTTGCAACCTACGAGCCTCCTCTTGAGCCCTTTCTATTTGCCTAATCTTTTCTAGGGTCTTCTCTCTAAGAGAGGGGAAATCCTCAAGAAGCTGGTATAAAGGTCTGAGCATCAGAGGATGACCCTAGACATGGAAATAACTCCTAAAACTACAAACAGGATTGACTTATAAAATAAAGGAGTCTAAAGATCAAACCAAGAAATTCAAAGCAAACACAGTTCGCCTGAAATAATGGTGCTCGCCGGAAAACTTAGAAATTCCCCGGAAAATGCAAACCGAAAGCGAAAAACAAAGGAAATGGAAGGGAGAAAGTACCTGGAAATGAAACGATGAGGGAAAATAAAGAAAATTCGCGAAGAAACCACCAACAGTGCCTCTGCAGTGAAGCCTTGATTCGAAGCGCTTTAGAGAGAGAAGTTGCAGGAGGAAATCCTGCACAGGAGAGAAGAAATGAAGAAAAATGAGGGAAAAAGGGTTTTGAAACCCTTAAATACATGGGCACGTTTCCCAAGGCCCATCATTGCCTTGGGAACCCCAAAGGGCGGCTGACAACACACGCCTACCAAGCGAGCATGCTCCAACATTAGACAAGTGTCAAGCAAGTACTGGTTCGTAAGAAGACAGACCTCGGATGCATACTAATCCCCTAGTCACCTTCCCTCACATATAACTAGGGGCTGGGGGTGATTGATATGCCCCAAGTGTAACCTCGGCCTAGAGACACCAACCTCGACCGAGGTGATGGTCGAGATATTGACCGACCCTGGACAAGCCATGGGCCCACGATATCAGCCCTCGGCTTAGTAAGGTCGTCCCAGGCCGACACTATCACCTACATTTTCAATGGACACTACGCGCATAAGAGGTATTAACAGCATTCTCATATACCTGGTATGGCAACCTCGGCCGAGTGTAGGCCGAGGTGACAAGAAGCCTTGGTAATCTTCAACATGGAATCAGTCCAACCTCGGCTGGGGCCGAGGTCACAAGAAGCCTTGGTAATCTTCAACATGGAATTAGTCCAACCTCGGCTAGGGCCGACCCCCAGCATAATGTCTCGGCTGAGATCAGGCCGAGACTCCCTATGGCACATCTCGGATTGAACGAATATCAAGCCTTTACAGCTCGGCCTCTCCTAGGCCGAGGTCATGCACCAATATGGCGGCCGAGCATCTGTTGACATTTGGATAAGGACACATGGGCACAAATCAGTTGTAATAAGATTATTCTCACACGTGGGGAGGATATTTCATCATCATTCCTTACATGTGACAGTGACAGGTGGCTTCCCCCTATTGGTGAGGCTACCACACACATGTTCATTGCATGCATGGGGGGTACATTACACCCCCTAGGTACTATATATAAAGGTCATCATCTACCTTGTAAAGGGATCCAAGATATTCAAACCTAGCTAAAACTCTGTCTAGATATACAGTAGAGAGAGAAAGCTTGAGAGGTTGTATCCATGGCCATTAGTGCCTTCATTCAGTGATATTACTCACACACACTCACAGTGGACGTAGGCCAAATTGGCTGAACCACTTATATACCGGTGCCCTCTCCTCTTATCCTAATCTCATTCTCTTATCTCTTTATATGACTGTACTGCCATTGTTATTCTTATATTGAGCTTGAAAACACCTTATCTGGTGGTGCTAATTTCAGCATCATCAAAAACCATTACATTAGTTAACGCAACGTGAAGAAATCAAAATGGGGAGTATTCCACTTGGAAGGAGATAATAACATGAAGAAGAAATATCCTCTTCTGTTTGGAAGTTTCTTATGCGTTAAATTTCGAGGACAAAATTTTTATATGAAGGGTAGAATTGTAAGGCCCTAAAACATGATTAGGAATGTTAATTATATGATTAATTATAAGTTCTAAGTTGGTGAGGTGTGTTAAACATGTTAATTATCATATTTGGGGGATGCATACTCATGTGATATATGTGTTGGTTGCTGTTGATACCAAATTTAGTCTGTTGACATGGCTCAATTGGGTGAAGACGCGTGGCAATCTACATGGCAACAATAAACACTTACGAACAACACCTCGAATCCGAGGAACCATACTGCAACGAGGAACTCTGCTTCCCCGACCAACTCAGATGCTCCGACTTACAAGAACTCTCCGAGGAACTTTTGAGTACCGAACAACTTAGGCGGTCCGAGCTGCATCTCGAACAAAGCATTAATTGCACGATAACCCAACAGTTCGACTGCGCATTAAATGCTTATTATCATACAAATGTATACGCTTAAGGGGCATTTAATATATTACCCTTTCACATTACAGCCTTAGGGATATAAATACATTGTATTACTTGTAAGGGGACCGGAATTTCTTGATTGAACTTGTAATCGAGAATTCCCAAACAGTCATCAATAACAGAAACAGTGGATGTAGGCCATTCTTATAAGGCTGAACCACTTTAAAATTTCTTTGTCTCATTTATTTTATCTGTGATTAAATAATTAGATATAATCTAATTTTTTACATCAACAGATTGGCGCCATCTGTGGGAAATGACTGGTAATATCGTTTTTCATCAAAAATAACTCATCACAAATGGCTGATATTCTAGAACCCAACCATCGGAACACTGGAAGCCCTCCAAATCCATCTGCTCCGCCTAATATTCCAGATCTGGCTGTAATAATGACAAATCTGGCCCAGGGCTAGACAGTCATGCAAGAAACGATGCAACAACTCCTACAAACCCTCCATGGCGGTGCACCAACCCATTCAGGACTGTGAAGTATTCAAAGAAATACCCATTTACCTTCTTCACGTACTAGGCGTACTGATTCATATCGTACTGAGGAATCTGAAGATTTTTCTTATCAACCTGGACCAACTTCTTCAGTGCGGGCCACAGATACTGAACAACGTATCACTCTCTCTCCAGAAAGGACTAGTGCGCTAGAGAGGTTAAGCAGGGTATCACCTTTTGATCGATTAGGACCTAGAAGGAGTAGAAGTCCTCCTAAAGTCGTATCGAGGAGTTTTCGACGACCATCAGATTTAAGGGAAGGATCTGCCCAGTCGCGACCAGCTGCTTGTCAAGATAGATCCCAGGAAGCCATATCAACCCGATCAGTTGCTCGAACCAACAGGCTCGAGGAAGGAAATGATGCATGGAAAGGCTCTATTCAGAGGTTGGAGCATAGATTAGGGGAAATGGCTAAAGCCAATAACCCTCTATAACGAACTTTTGTTCGAGGAACACCTTTTGTCCAGGCCATTGTAGATTTTCCAACACCATCAAAGTTCAAAGCACCTGTTGTGACCCCCAAATATGATGGAAAAACCGACCCTGTCCTTCATATAGAAAAATACCAAGCTGCAGCCGACATCTATGCTGTTCCATATGAGATGAGATGTAGAGCATTCTCGGGAACTCTTATCGGATCTGCTCAAATATGGTATAATAATCTTCCTAGGGGTAAGATCTCAACTTTTCTTCAACTGGCCGAGTTATTCATTGAGAATTTATGTTTTGGGGCAAAGCCAGTTAAACAATTAGCGCATTTATTAAGTGTTAGACAAAAAGTTGGTGAGAGTACAAGAGATTATATAACTCGTTTTAATAATGAGAAAATTGAAGTCATTGATTATGAGGAGAAGACAGCGATTACCGCCTTGATGAGTGGACTACTACCCAACAAGTTGTACTACACTTTGGCCAAAGATCCTCCTAGAACCATGTCAGACCTGATGGGAAAAGCGTCCAAGATTATGAATGCCGAGGAGGCTATGGCTGCGAAGAAGAATATGGATGCCAAAGAAACCAAGGTGGAAGGTGATAAAGCTAAGAAGAAAGAGCATAACAACAATGGTAATGACAAACACTCAAAAAATAGGCTGGCATGGGAAGTAATGAAAAAATTTAATAATTATACTCCTTTGAAGAAGGACTTCAACCATGTTCTAGAAGAAATCAAGAACAACGAGGAATTAAACTGGCCAGAGAAAAGGAAGGCAGACCCTGACAGGAGGAATAAGGCAAAGTATTGCGAGTTTCATAAAGATTATGTCCATATGACCAAAAATTGCATAGCTCTTCAAAATGAGATTGAAACACTCATCAGACGAGGAAAACTGGCAAAGTATGTTGATCGTGGAAGCGAAAGAAGAAACAACGACTGAACAAGAGAGAGGTCTAGATCTCCTCATCGAGCAGAGGAGAACAAGAAAAGAAACCATGAAGTTGATCCAGAAGATGACCCTGATTTTCCCAAGAGACCAAGGCAGCCAGAACGAGAGGTATTTTCAATACGTTTTGGGTCATTTGACTGTAACGTTATTACAGGTGGAGATGCAGGAGGAGGAGACCTTACTGCCGAGAGAAAAGCTTACCTCTGTGAGGCTCAAGCTTGCTCATACATTCAGGGAATAAATCTAGCTGAGGAGGATCTCCCGAGAAAGGTGAACAAAGATAAATTGGCCATTAGTTTCTCAAAGAACGACCTCGCAGGAGTTTTGTATCCTCATGATGACCCATTGGTGATCAAAATGAGGATGAAGGAGGTAATGATTTCAAGAGTACTGGTAGACAATGGTAGCTCGGCAGACATCATGTTCTACTCGTGCTTCGATAGATTAAATCTAAAGTTATCTCAACTGGAGCCTTATCATAGACCCATCCTCGGTTTTGCTGGCGAGAAAGTATTTCCACTTGGGACGATCAAATTGGATATATTCATTGGTACGTGGCCTGCTTATCGAACAGAAAGAATACGCTTCTTCGTGATGGATAAGAATGTTCAATCATCATACAATATCATTATGGGAAGAATAGGATTGAAGAAGTTCGAAGCTGTACCATCCACGGTACATCAATGCCTAAAATTTCTAATAAATTTTGGAGTAGGAGTTGTGAAAGGTGATCAGAAAGTAGCTCGGGAATGCTATTATTCATCCGCAGAGCAAGAGGAAATGGAGGAATCAAGGAAAAATACCACCACCTATCAAGTGGATGAAGGTGCAGAAATTGAAACATTGGATCCTAGAGATGAGTCGCAACTCGTGAAGGGTCAAGTGGTGGAAGCTACTAAAAACATCATTCTGGACGACGAGCACCCTGAACGAACTACTCAAGTAGGTTCGTCGTTGGAAGCCTCACTAAAATAGGAATTGATAACTTTCCCTAGAAGCAGAAAGCAAACTTTTGCGTGGAGTCATGAGGATATGCCTGGGATAGACCCAAATTTCTTATGTCACGAACTCAATGTGAATAAGGAGATCAAGCCTGTGAAGCAGAGAAGAAGAGTATTCAGTCCCGAGAAGAATCAAGCTATACATGAGGAAGTCGAGAAGCTCCAGAAAGCCTGATTTATTGAAGATGTTAAATATCCTGACTGGTTAGCAAATGTGGTGATGGTGAAGAAGAAGAACAACAAATGGAGGATGTGTGTAGACTTCACCGACCTCAACAAAGCATGCCCAAAGGATCACTTTTCGCTGCCCCGAATTGATCAATTAGTGGATGCTACCTCGGGACACGAGCTGCTGAGCTTCATGGATGCTTATTCTGGTTATAATCAGATTAAAATGAAACCTGAAGACAGGGAGAGTACTTCTTTCATTACCCCTAGGGGAACTTATTATTATAATGTTATGCCTTTTGGTTTGAAAAATGCAGGTGCAACATATCAACGGCTGATGAACAAAGTGTTTACAGAACAAATCAGTTGCAATATGGAAGTCTATGTTGACGATATGCTGACGAAGAGCAAGAAAGTTGATGATCATCTAGTTGACTTAAGCCAGACCTTTGATCAACTTGATAAATATTAAATGAAGTTGAACCCGACGAAGTGCATATTTGGAGTACGAGAAGGCATGTTTCTCGGATACATTGTCAATCAGCGAGGCATTGAAGCTAACCCTGAAAAGATCAAAGCTCTGCTAGGGCTGCGATCTCCAACGATGAAGAAAGAGGTGCAAAGTCTTACAGGATGAGTAGTAGCACTCAACAGATTTGTATCGCGAGCAACTGATCGATGTCTCCCATTCTTCAAGACACTCCGAAAGACTTTTGAGTGGAATGATGAATATGAGAAGGCTTTTCAAGACTTGAATAAATACTTGGGAGCGCCTCCACTGTTATCCAAGCCAGTGATGGGAGAAAAATTATACTTGTATCTGGCAGTGTCCGAGAATGCAGTCAGTTCGGCATTGATAAGAGTGGAGAATGGAGTACAAAAACTGATCTACTACACAGGTAAGGCCTTCCGAGGAGCAGAGATCAGATATCTAAAGCTGGAAAAATTGGCACTAGCATTGATCGAGGCAAGTAGAAGAATGAAGCCATACTTTCAAGCTCATACCATAGTAGTATATACTGATATGCCATTGGGGAAAGCCCTTCACAAACCAGAAAAGTCAGGAAGATTGATGTGCTGGGCAATAGAACTTGGTGAATATGATATAGTTTATGAACCCAGATCATCGCTAAAAGGGCAAGTTGTGTCAGATTTTATAGCAGAGTTCACCTATCCTGATACCCCCGAGGAGCAAAAGTTACTCGCTGATCAACCTGTGGATGTTACAGGATCATCAAACACAAGCTCAGACCAACTTAGGTTGGTAAAAGGGCAAGTGGATGTTACAGGATCATCAAATTCGAGCCCAGACCAACTTAGGTTGGTAAAAGGGCAAGAAAAGATGATCGACAAAGAGAAAGAAATATCAGGGGAGGATGAAAGAAAGCAACAAGTATTTCACCGAGGAACTCTGTCAGATCAGAAATTTGAAGACGAGTTACCTATATGGAGTCTGTATGTGGATGGTTCATCTTGCACTACAGGATGTGGCGCAGGGATAGTTTTGAGCAGTCTAAACGAGGTCGACATAGAATACGCCCTACGTTTCCAATTCAAAGCTTCCAATAATGAGGCTGAGTATGAGGCCATGATTGCAGGTCTTAATTTGGCAAAAATTATGGAGGCGCAGCAAGTTATTGTCTTCAGTGATTCTCAATTGATCATAAATCAAATGTTGGAAATATATGCAGCCAAAGGAGAATTAATGATCAAGTATTATGCAAAGGTGATGGAGTTGGTATTAGAATTTGCTGCTATTCAGCTGGTCACAATACCAAGAATGGAGAATGCAAGAGCAGACGTCCTAGCTCGATTAGCATCAGCTACTCGTACCGAGCTATGAAGAACAATCCCAATTGAAGTGTTAGCTAGTCGAAGCATAGACGAAGATCTGATGACGAATTTTATTACCCTTAATTTAGGACCATCTTGGATGGATCCCATCAGGGCATATATTGAGGAGGGAGAATTACCAATTGACAAGATCGCAGCCAAGAAATTGAAGTTTAAAGTTGCTCGGTATGTATTAACTAATGGTATTCTATATAGACGAGGAATTATGGCAGGTTTACAGAGATGTGTGCATCCCACCGAGGTGAAAGATTTAATTGAAGAGGTCCATGAAGGGTCCTGTGGAGCCCATGTAGCAGGTCGGACGCTTTTGCAAAAGGTGATGACGCAGGGATACTACTGGCCAACGATGCGGGCTGATTGTATAGCCTATGCCAAGAAATGTGATAAGTGTCAGCGCTTTTCCTCCATCCGAAGAACTCCACAAGCATTGTTGACACCCATAACTTCCCCTTGGCCATTTTCCATGTGGCGAATAGATTTGGTCGGGCCACTGCCAACGACTAGAGGAAGATTCAAATACCTCGTCGTCGCAGTGGATTATTTTACTAAGTGGGTTGAAGCTGAGCCTCTCATCTATATGACGTACGAAAAGGTGTACAAATTTGTTTGGAAGAACATCATTTGTCGATATGGTCTTCCTCATGCTTTCATCACAGACCATGGAACACAATTTGATAACAAGGAGTTTGCTGCCTATTGTCATCTGTCAAACATTTTGAAGATCCACTCAGCACCAGGCCATCCTCAAAGCAATGGACAAACTGAAGTGACAAACAGAACACTGCTGAATGGATTGAAGAAAAGATTGGACGATGCGAAAGAAAATTGGATCAACGAGTTACAGTCAGTACTGTGGGCTTATCGTACTACTCCCCGAGCAGCAACTGGAGAATCTCCATATATGCTAGCATTTGGAAGTGAAGCTGTTATACCTGCCGAGTTGGGCCTCCCAACACACAAGGTACTGAATTTCAATTCCCCTGTCAGCGACTTAATGAGAAGATTTGATTTAGACATGCTCGAGGAAGTTAGAGAAGAAGAAGCCATCAGGAATGCTGCATACCAACAACGAACAACTTTGTTCTACAATAAGAGGGTGAAGAAGTGTGACCTGAAAGAAGGAGACTATGTGCTAAAGAAAGTGATTCAAAAGCACAACAAACTGGAGGCAAACTGGCATGGACCATACCGAGTTACAGAAGTTGTTTGACCAGGAACTTACCGAATATCAACTTTAGAGGGGGAGGAGTTTAAGAATGCATGGAACGCAGAGCACCTGCGCAAGTATTATTAGTGCTGTATATTCTCATGTAACGCAGTTCCGTCAGTATGAATAAAATGAAGATATTCTGCCAAATTCTCTCCTTTTATTGAAAATTTGTCGGGGAATACTAGTGCTACACACTACTCGGCAAAACTCAGACTACTCAAATTTATTCTCAAAAACGCCAACTAAGGTTGGTCGGGAAACAAATGTATTCCTACGGGAAGTAAAACTATGTATTCCTAAAAATGCCAACTTATGTTGGTTAGGAAGTAAATGTATTCCTACGGGAAGTAAAACTATGTATTCCTAAAAATGCCAACTTATGTTGGTTAGGAAGTATATGTATTCCTACGGGAAGTAAAACTATGTATTCCTAAAAATGACTACTTATGTTAGTTAGGAAGTAAATGTATTCCTACGGGAAGTAAAACTATGTATTCCTAAAAATGCCAACTTATGTTGGTTAGGAAGTAAACGTATTCCTACGGGAAGTAAAAGTATTCCTAAAAATTCCAACTTATGTTGGTTAGGAAGTAAATGTATTCCTCGGAAAGTAAAAGTATTCCTAAAAATGCCAACTTATGTTGGTTAGGAAGTAAATATATTCTCGAAAAAGCCAACTAAGGTTGGTCGGGAGGTACAATTATTCCAGAAAGTGCCAAAGTTGCTTGCTAAGAAAAAATACACTAACTATGGCTGGTCGGGGATAAAACCCCACTAACTGCAGTTGGTCGAAAAGGAAAATTTACCGACCTTGGTTGGTCGAAAACATTTTATGAATACAAGAAAGTGATCGAGCAAAATTTTTGATACTCGTAACTTTTTAAATTACTACTAAGTTGGTCGAGAAACAAAACATCATTTTTGCCAAGTGACTACCACAACTTCAAATTACTCGACAATAAGTTGATCGACAAATAACACAATATTGTTACCTTTTTAACAGATACACATGCACAGATGTAAAGTGTCACAAAACAATAGCAGTCAAGATTTGCAAATAAAATTATTTCATTAAATGTAGAACAAAATACATCAGGAATGAAATATAAATTTATTACATCAATACTCCTATTCTATTGGTTTCTTCCCCTCTGCTTTTGAAACAGGTTCCTCGGCAGCAGGTGGATCGTTTAAAGCGAGAGGATAATTTATGAAGTTAAGATCTTTTAACATCCTAATATTCATCACAGATGGTCGATCTAGTAGATGCTCGGGACAAGATATCTCAACATTTGAATGGATATTGTAATCACCGAGGTATTTGGAAATTAGACAACGAGGGATGGCCCGAGCAGGGATCTAACTCATATCAAGATTGAATGGTGGCACGGGTCGGTCGAGCAACCCAGGATTATGGTAATCCCACAGGTAATGACCCTATTCGAGTTGCAGCACACCTAAGGCATTCAACCATCCCTATTTGTAGTGTTCATTATTTGCATTCTAGATACGATCGTCCAAGTGGTAGAGAGCCTCGTTGTAGCCAGCCATCGAGAACTCCCTGGGCTGCTTGTGAAATTAATATGTTAATCTTTCCAGCTGCTCGTGGAGATTTTTGATGAAGAGTTCTTTATTCTCCAAGATAGATTTCTGCGCAGAAAGCTACTCTTCCAGGTCCCTGATTTTCTTAGACATCTCAGCCAATGCCTGGTTCTTCGCCATCAGCTGGAAGGTCTGGTTCTTTAAAGAAGATTGAGTCCTCTGTTCCTCGATAGGAATACGAGCAGCTCTTGCTCATACACGAGAAGATGGAGAAGGGCCAGATCTTCTCAAGGTTTCCAACTCATCCCTCAGGTTGGCGTTCTCGACCTCCAAGAACGAGAATCCCTCGTCAGTCACTGGGATCAAAGCATTTGAGGTGGAGGCAATAAATTTTAATTGAGATACTTCTCTTTGCAAGTTGCTATTTTCTTGCTCCAACAACTCGGCTATTTGCCTGTGCTCTTCGACCTCGGCTTTCAAAGTTCTTTACCTCTCATCGTAAGCAGCAAACGCTTCTCGTATCCCTTGTCGGCAATGATTTGCTGATACTTCTTCTCGTACCCCTCGTGCAAGAGAGCATTAGATTCCTTATATTGTTGCTGAAGGTCTTCAAGAGTGCCTTGGAGATCCTTAATCATATCATAATAAGCTACATTATTGGCCACCGTAAGATCAAGCAAACACTTCAAATATTGGTAAGTTTCAATTGCCTGTTCCGAAGCATCTTGGCCGAGGATGTCGACGATTTCTTCTGCACTCAGATCTGTGTGACCAGCCTTAAAATATTCATTGCATTGCCGTAACAGCTTTGTATCATGAGCAGAAAATAATTTTATCCTGGCCAGAAACTAGTAGAGGAAGAAAAAGCAATAATCAATAAGAGTACCAACAGAGTATGAAGAGCAGAAATGACAGTTTGCATAAACAAAAGTTCAAATTTTATTATATCACAAAGTTCAGAAGTACAAGGTTCAGAATTACATGTTCAGAAGATACAATTGACAAAGAAAAATAAAATAGAGAGAAACCCAAATAACTCTACACCTTTTCCTTGTCTCCCAAAACTTTCTTGGGAGGATGGGATGAGGAGGTAGGTTGCTCGGAGGGAACAGAGAGTTTCTCGGGGAGAGCTGGTAGTTGCTCGGATGAAGTAACGAGTTGCTGAAGTTCCTCGTTAGTAGGCTGGATGGCTGGGGGATGAGAAACTTGATCTCCCATCACCATGGAAGACTCTTCAAAGGAAGCTTCGTCCTCTTCTTCGTCTTCAGGAGTTGGAGGGGGACCATGGATGTGTCGCTCGAAGAGTTCAGAAGTTTCATCAACCTTCATCTCCTGAAGAGCTGCGACCCACCCATCTCTAAATTATTTTAGTCTACCATATTCGACTTGCGACATCATGGCAGCCAAACCTTTGTTCCACCCTTTATCCCAGCCAGCGCTGAAAAATTTCTTCACAGCCAATTTCCTCTTTGTCTTCTCCGAGGAAAGCTTCTCGGAAAGAAGGTTATCAGCAGCTTTTAATTTATTCTCAACCTCCTCCTTTTGACGACTTACTTCCCGAAGTCGACCTAACTCCTCCTCAGCAACCTTGAGTTTATCTTCAAACTCCTCAGCATTCTTGAGCTTCCCTTCAAGCTCTTTATTCTTCTCCTCCAGACTATTTAATTTTTTCTCCAACTCCTTGGAGACTTCAACAACTTGGGCCTTCTCCTTCTCGGTTGAGGCAAGTTTCTTCTCCCAAGCAGCCTTATCATCAGCATATTTCTGGCAAGAATCTTTCAGAGACTGCCCCAAGCCCATCAAAGCTTCCTTTACACCAGACGAGGAGCTTGAAGCTTTAATAGCTTCATCTTTCTTCAAAATTGTGTTAAAATAGCTCACCAACTGTGAAAAGAAAATAAAAGCAAGTCATAGACATATATAACAAGGGAAATATGAAAAGTTCAAAACAATAAGACTTACAGAAGCAATATGGCGAGCAGCCAATGCGATAACCATGTCTCGAGAAAGCTTTTCTTCAATACCTTGGATCTCGGGAATGATCTAAGTCTTCACCGAGCTCATAGTAGTGCTCGGGGGAACAAAAGTGGGAACTCCTCTAGTCGGGGGCTGAGAGACGATGTCAGCCAAATTGACCGAGGAGCTCTTCTTCAGCCTCCTCAGAGGAACAGGAATAGTTTCGACCAAGGAAGAACTCTTGGTCGGTGATATGACAATCACCTTGCCTAGAGCAGCAGCCTTGCTCGGGGCCATTGGGGGCTTCTCGGCAACCTTCACAGGAGCAGCTGGAGGGGCTGCATCAATTTTTTTTGTCCCTTATAGGACATCATGTTTACTTCTTTTTGCCTCTCCAGCACCAGAGGCAGGTTTCTCGAAAAGGGTGGGAGGTCTTCTTTTCTTCATCCTTTCACTTAAAGGAACGTGTGACTCAGGCGAAGAATTGGTAGAAGCTGGTACTGGCTCTGCGTCACTTATCACCGGACGAGCAGTGAAAGAATAGGTGTAACTCTTGACTGCAGCAAATATGAAGCTTACCTAATGTGCTCATCGGCAACAGTCTGATGCAAACTCCAGATAAGTTTTAAGTGCCTTATATTAACGTCTGCCTCTTTTGGACACTTTCTTTTGTTGTCAACTGCAAATAAATTAAAATTAAAATATCAGTGGCACATTTTATCAAACATAAAGGAAGCATAATCTCAAAATAAATAAAATGAAATAAAAATAACCTATCCCATTGCCATAGGGAGGGCATCTGGGACCCTGATACATTTCATCTCCAGATAAAGGAGCATGTTGCCAATTTTTTCTGACAACCCCGTGCTCAAAATAGTCCCTATTGGCATTTGGGAGATTGACCACTAAAGCCCTATTTAAAAATCTAGTTTTTAAATAAAAAGTATTATCACCAACAGCCCATCTATAACAAAACATGATTTCTGGAATTCCTATGCGAGTTCCATGAATTTGATTTAGTCTATGAACCCCATTAACTATTCTCCATGTATTGGGGGATATTCTCGTAGGAACATCGTCAAAATATTGACAGAATTTCAGACTAAAGGATTTGGTGGAAAAGAAAAGTCACACTTAGCAACGAAGAGACTGGGGAACCAATGTCCCTCAGCCAAACGGAAATAATCGGAAGGTTCAGAAAGTTCCTCCAGAACAACCCATGAAGGAATAGAAAAATCAGAACGAAATTTATCAAGAGATTCAACAAGGTAAACCATGATGAATAAAGGAAATGAAGAAGAAGGAAGAAGATCTTACAGAAAAAGAGTGGATCTGTTGACAACGAACGATGGGAGAGATGAATGAACAGGAGAGAAAGAGACGATGGAAAACTCGAAGATACAAATTTGAAAAAAGTAGAAGACGATGGGATTGTCTGTGACGCTTAAATACCTTATCTTAGGAAACGGTAAAGTTAATGATTACAAAAAGAAACGATTACGCTATCGGTGGTTAGAAGGACAAAAAGTGTGCGGAGATCGAGGCGGTTATAAAAATTCAAAAAAAAGCCTGATTCTACAAATGTGGAAGGAAAAATAAATACAAAGGAAACACTCCTAATTTCAGGATAACCATTTAAAACAGCCATATATCGAGAAAGAATGTTCCACACTCCTCAAATTTCGAACTATGAAACATTGGGGGCTTTTGTTGATACCAAATTTAGTCTGCTGACATGGCTCAATTGGATGAAGACGCGTGGATATCTACATGGCAATAATAAACACTTACGAACAACACCTCGACTCCGAGGAACCATACTACAATGAGGAATTCTGCTTCCCCGACCAACTCAGATGCTCCGACTTACAAGAACTCTCCGAGGAACTTTTGAGTACCGAGCAACTTAGGCGGTCCGAGCTGCATCTCGAACAAAGCATTAATAGCAGGATAACCTAACAGTTTGATTGCGCATTAAATGCTTATTATCATACAGATGTATACGCTTAAGGGGCATTTAATATATTACCCTTTCACATTACAACCTTAGGGCTATAAATACATTGTATTACCCTTATTGTAAGGGGACCGGAATTTCTTGATTGAACTTGTAATCGAGAATTCCCAACAAATCATCAATAACATAAACAGTGGACATAGGCCATTCTTATAAGGCTGAACCACTTTAAAACTTCTTTGTCTCATTTATTTTATCTGTGATTAAATAATTAGATATAATCTAATTTTTTACAACAACAGTTACATTAGATGTTAATCGAGCTTATGATCGGGGATAACTTGTTTAGATCATATGATTAGTTATGTGGTTAAATAAACAATGAAAATATGTTTTCCATAAATCATTATGATTATAAAAATTAAACCAATGTGTTGGTCCGAAATTGGAGATGTTAGGTCGCGAAATGTGAAAGTTTTAAGATTTTCGGTAAATTGCTACTCTTCTGTTCGGGTCCAAATTAGGCGTACTAGTTTTATGATTTGGGAAAAACACAAAATATGTAAATTGTAGATATATGAGTTAAGTTTATAACACAACTAACGGTGCATCAAAGGTACATTCTAGTGAGAAGATAGTCTTTTTACGAACAGGGGGTAAAGTGGTCACTTAGCTTTAAATGATATTTTGTCTTATATAGCGCCACATATCATATTTTGATTGGATCAATGGGGGGTGAGATTATGCCGACTTTAAACCTTTAATATGACCTCCTACTTCAAACAAAATTATCCATGATAAATTTTGGCCCGAGGACAGAGAACCGGGGAGCTTAGGAAGGGAAAAGCGAGGAGAAGTTGGAGAAAATTCGTAGGAAATTACGAAAAAGTCCTTAAGGTAATTCTATTCCTAAATCTTGTTATATTTTTTGGTATTACTAATTATGATGGTAGAAATCATCAATTGGTTGTTGAACTTGCAAGCCTTGGTGGGTATGTACGGATAGATAAAAGGTCAAGCAAAGCTAAACGTGTAAACCCTCAAAATCGCTTTGTTTAGAAGCCTTGTGTATTCAAACTTCTATATCTTTATGTGTAATTACTGGAATTGAGAAGTTACAATTGGATTTTCAATATATATATATATATATATATATATATATATATATATATATATATATATATCTTATCCGAAATTTATCTTAAAATACCAAGAAATGAATTGTGGGTGATAGTTTGAAGTTCAGGTATAAAATCTGTCCCAAAAGTGTAAGTGCGCACACCAGGTGTTCGACATTTTTCTTGACTTAGCTAATGAACTCTAAAAATTATGCAACTTTAATTTTATATTATTAAATATTTTTAGTATATGTTACCATGATTTATAATTGAGGTGGAGGTTATATATGCTTGAAAAATGTTAAGTTATGCTTTGATGGTCTACTCAAACCTATATGTGTTAAAAGTGGCATCAATCACTGAATACTTGTTAAAATCAAGAAATTTCAATTGAAAATGTTAGAGAACATATATGAGTATGACATACTTGAAAGGGATAGTAAAATACCTTCTGGTTTGTCTTGGGGATTGTGTTGAAGTTGAAGTTTTGTTATTATTTTTCTCCATAAATGATTTGGAAAAGGTTGTAATAAAACGGGAATAACTTTATCTAGAGAATTCACAATTCGATTATGTAAATTATGTTAGAACCCTAATGAATAAGGTGTTATGTAAATGTGAAGTATCATATTCAATTAATTTCAGTTATGTCAGATTGACCAAGTAATGTGATGTGTTACTGAGTTTAATGTGATTTGGTGTATTCAAATACTAATGATGTTGAATTGTTACGTGGGGAATAGGCTAACACTTACATGCCGAGGAAATAGTTTTGGTATTAATCTTAGTACCAAATTAAAGGTGAGTGACCTGTCCTATGAAATATAAATGCTTATATTTCATATGGAATTGTGTAGTCGAATACATGTGTGGTGATGCTTATGGAGTGATGTGGTGTTATGAAACATATGCGTATGATTAAAAATGTTAAATAATGTTATCTGATGTTTTGGACTGAGGTGGGACCTGTATCTAATGTTAAGGACTATGGATTAAAATGTTAAATGATATTATGTAATGTTATGGACTGAGGTGGGACATCAATCTAATGTTAAGAACTGTGGTGGGTTCTACGGAATGCAACGACCCCGTTAATCTAACTTAAAGGTTTGTTGTACTCGGGCCTAATTATGAGATGTGGTATCCCCATTAACTGGGAGTTAATCAGACTGCCGGGTCTAGGCTTGCGAGAGTTACACAATTCCTGTTGGTTTATAACATTAGAAAATAAAAATGGTTATTCAAATTGGTTATATGTGTGGTGTATGTGTGGTATACAGTCATTCACTAATCTTGTACTGCTTACACTCCTATAATGTTATGTTTCAGGTATGCTTATCATTTGGAGTTCACGGCCAAGTTATGACCATAAAATGGAGGAGTGACAGATATCTAATATAGGTTGAATATCAACATGCTTTTGGGGTAAATGTTAAACTAAAGAACTTTTGTATGTAAAGTTCTCTAGTACTTGTAAATTACATGTTAAGGTAATTATGCTTTCATCCAAACATGCTTTTGAAAAAGAAAAAAATATGGAGCTATTTTTAGAGAGAATTAAAGTAAATAAAAGTTTTATTTTATGTTAATTAAGTTGGGGCGCGACATAATAAATTTTATAAAAAGTATAAACTGAACAGTTTTGATTCTACAAATGAACTTAAATAAAACTGAACAGTTTTGATCTTAGTGTTGTCATTAGTTATATCAGTGGAAACCAAGTGTATTAGAGATGTGTATATATACTCCTGTTTTTAGGAATTTATATGTATATCCCATGATTTCACTTAGTCAGGTAAAGCTTCTTGTGTTTATATATGAAGTTTTACAGGCCTCTCGTTCGTGACCCATCCAAAGGACAAGTCATATAAGAACTAATGATCATTAAACGCTTATTATTCGTGACCTGAAGTCATACATGGAGTAACGATCATTGGAGATGCAGGCGTTGGGAACGTGATTAAACAGTTATAATAGTAATTTTTTCTTCTGGTCGGTAGAGACCAAGAGAAGACAAAGGTTGAAGACTTTAAAGGATTTGTACATGTTTGAACTTCGGAGAAAAGTTAAACTTTTTTCCAAAAGTTCAAGTGATAAAAGTTCAAAAAGTTTAAGTAAGTGATTCTATTTGGGGATGTATATCACCTTACTCCGAAAAAACTTCAATAAAGAGAAGTATAATGAAACATGACAGTCTGCTTCCAACTTATTTCCTTTCTGAATAATTTTATTGAGGACGTAATCCCCTTCTTTTAAGTTGGTCAGTTTGACCCTCTTGTTATAAAAATGATCAGTTCTTTATTAATGAGTAGCAAGTCTCAAAGAAACATCTTCTCAGACTTCCTCCACTAAATCTAAGTCCAATCTCCTCATCTGATCACTTTTGGGAGAGTCAAAGTTTAACACCTTCTGAGTTGGTAAGCCTATCTCGGCTGGCACCATTGCTTCCATTCCAAAAGATAGCAGTTATTGTTCTTGGAATAGTTCTATATGTGCAAAAAATAGAGTTAATTCATTAATCCAATTTCCCTTCACATCATCAAGCCTCTTCTTTAGCCCATCAAGCAAAGTTTTATTGATTATTTATCCAGGATCAAAGGGGAGATTCTAGATCTTTGATTAGACATAATACGCCTCAAAATCATCATTGTCAAATTGAGTTCCATGGTATGTAATGAAAGCATAACGCATGCCGTATCAGTAGATGATGTGCTTCCATATAAACTGAAAATTTTCTCATAAGGCATGTTTATCAACAACTTAACGTCTACCCATTTTGTGAAGTAATCTACAGCTACTACTAAGTATTTGAACCTGCCTTCGGTGGTCGATAATGGCCTAATCAATTAAATTACCGAAATGGAAAAAAGGCCAAGGGGAAGTGATTGGCGTCAAGGCAGCCCCCGATCTTATGTGAATTGTTGAAATTTTTTGGCACTTTTCACATTTTTTAGCAAAATCTCTACAATTTGCCTTCATAGTCGGCCAATAATATCCTTGCATGGAAATTTTTCGGACCAACGACCGATAAGCTGAATGATCCCCATAGGATCCTTCACGCACCTCATTTATTTATTCTTCTATTTCTAGGGGATGAATACACCGAAGTAGCAAAACAGTATACCCCCTTTTATATAGGACTCCTCTTTCCAACACATATACGACCGCTTTATATCTAAGCTTCCTCACATCCTTTGGGTCAGTTGGTAGGACTCCTTTGTCAATATATTCTTAGATCGGATCCATCCATGATGGCCCTAGATCTATTATAATGTAACTAACCATCAGATTTTCCTTTATGCTCCTTGCGGCTAAGATTTCCACAGGGATACTTTTGCTGAGCTCTATTCTCATTACCGAGGCTAGTCGAACAAGTGCATATGCTCGGGCATTTTCTATCCTTAGTAATATTATCATCTGGACGGCTGGAAATTTAGAAATTACTTCCATTATCTTGTCCAAATATCTAATCATTAAATATCCTCTAAATACATATGTCTGAAGAACCTGGTTAACAATCAATTGGGAATCACTGTGTGCTATCACTTGCTCAGCATCTAATGAAAAGGCTAATTTTAAGCCTGGAATCAATGCCTCGTACTTGACTTCATTTTTTTTATTCCTGAAATTTAAATCTGAGAGCCTATTCAACATCAAGGTTATTAGGAGTATTAAGTATTATACTAGCCCCACTGCCCGTTGTGCAAGAGTATCCGTCCACATATAATTTCCATGAGGGAATTTATTCATCGAATCATTCTTCAGATAATATTCCTTGCTTCAAAAGATTTTTGCTCTTCTCTGAGTACATTTGAGCCATTTCTTGAACACTATATGATTCAGGTTGATCGGTGGCAACCTCAGTTTACTTTGGGGTTGAGCTTTCTTTCGAAGAAATCATCTCGGCTACTAAATTAGGTTGAGTCGTTGTATCGGCGTATGTAAATTTGAAAATAAAATATGCCACGGCCTGGCCCTTTAATGAAAAATTTGGGCCCATAAATTATATCATATTATCCCAATTATACTTCCTAACAAATGAGTCTAACTTATTTCTTCGACTTGTGTATTGCTTGCCGAAGAGGTAAATCTGTACATACCACTATTGTATAAGCTTGGAAATAAGGCTTCATACATCAGGATGCTTCAATGAGGGCTAAAGCATGTTTTACCAAGCGCGGATATTTGATCTCCACTCCTCTAAATGCTTTACTAGTGTAGTATACTAGTTTCTACACTCCATCTTCCATTCGGATGAGTGTCAAGCTAACCCCAGACTCAAAAAAAACTAAATATAAGTACAATTTCTCACCTAGAATTGGTCGGGACAACAATGGTGGAGATCCCATATATTTATTCATCTCTTCAAACACATTTTTGCACTCCTCATTCCACTCAAAAGTATTTTTTAGCACGTTAAAGAACATATGGAATTTGTCTGTTGCTCAAGACACGAACAGATTGAGAGCAGCTACCCTTCCAGTGAGTCTTTGAACATCTTTCTTGCAATGATTGCATTTCGATGAGAGCTTTAATCTTGACTGGATTAGCTTATATCCCTCTTTGATTTACAACAAAACCTAAGAAAATTCCCTGTTGAACACCAAACACACACTTGGTTGGATTGAGCTTCATTTGGTGTGTGGGTCCCTTTTTATTACTATGCAGAAACGGAAAGTGTTTTAAGGATGACAAAATATTTCTTTTTTTATGAAAAACCTTTTTCCAATTTTTAATTCGTACCAAGTTGTGAACCAATTTTAACTTAACCAAATTTTATTTTGATTAATCCATCCTTCTAGTGATTAAAGCAAGTAAAATAAAGTAAAGAATAAAACTTACAACGTCGGATGTATGAGGAAACCACAATGGGAAAAAACCTCTGACGGCCCAAGCCAGATAATCACTATAAATGTGAATTTACAATGAACGGACATAAATCTTACTCAATGAATCAATCTCTAAGAGACTTGACTCTCTTCTGACCTTAAGCCATTCCTTTCACAGTGCCCATGTAGAAATTCCTTCTTTCACGATACATGTCCATAACACACGCATCCACATATGTCTTAGTGTCCACCGATATGGATGATAATGTCTACAAAATTAGAAAATTAACTCCTTCGCTTCTTCTTTGTAAAACCAATAATGTTCTTCAGAGTAAACCTTCTTCTTGGTGCAAACAAGATCACTATTGCATATACTAATGAAAACTCGGATCTTGTAAACTATAAGGATATATTTAGACTTAAAAAACTTAGAAAACTTTTGTGCAGAAACGTACTATTATGAAAATTATTTTTTTAGACTGCACACACTTCGAAAACCTGGGGAAACACGCATTAAATGATATTTTTAAAGGCGGTAGCTGGCTCGAACGACATAGGTATGTCGCTCGATTGACTCTCAGAGCACTACACCAAAAATAGGAATCTGGCACGGTTTAAAACTGTGCCAGATCAAATCTGGCACGGTTTTGAACTGTGCCAGAATCAGGTGTTCCAAAATGGGATTTTTTTCTGGCACGACTCAAAAGTGTGCCAGTGTAAGAACCCGGATTTTTTAAATGGGAATTTTTAAATTAATTTTGGAAATCGGAGAAAATTGAAATTTTGGATTTTATAAATTTTATAATTTAAAGTGTTGGTTTTTATATTTGAAAAATAAATTTTCAAACGGAATTGGAATCGGAATTAAAATGGAGTTTTAATTGAATTTTTATTATTTAGAAGAGTCCTCAAAATATAAAACTCTCTAAGAGTCCTCAAAACATAAAACTCTCTAGTAAAAATAATATTTTTAGAAATCCGACCGTTCAATCAAGCTAAATTTTTGTCAGCAGTCATGTCTCGCCGTTCGCTATAACATACTAAAATTTCAAGCGATTCTAACGGTCCGATCGTTCGTAATATTTTTTCGAGTATTTGTATTTGATAAGGACTCTAATTCTTTTTGGTATATAAACATAAAGTGACGAGTTTAGATCTTTTAAAACACATTTTGGCCTTCTCAAAAATCAGAATCCTCTCATCTTCTTCAACCTTAAAACCCTAGACCCATTCTACATAACTTTCAACTCAAGTTTTGTCAAGATTAACCGGATTTTCTCAAGACGCGTCAAGAACGAATCTTTGTCAAATTTTTGAGAGGAATACACATTCAAGATCAGATTTCTAAACCAAATTTTATTCAGGCATGAATACTCAATTCTTTTCCTTTAGTATTATGCGTTTTAAGTGTCGCGTAAACACTTAATTACATGTTTTCTTAAAATAAAGTAGTGACTTAATTAGAAAAAGTGGACATTAATTATGGGGTTATTTTTATTAAATCTTTTAATATGAATAATATTCATAACCCTTGGGTACGTAGGATTGATGAGTGATTTTGGGTTTTATTGGTGTGGGTTGCATGTAGAAAAATCCTAGCGTTAAAATAAATTATTTTTGGGTGTGTCTAACTCATGTAATACATGTAGAGATAATGAAATTTGGTTTTGATGAATATATGATGAAAACTTGGTATATTTAATTTAAAATAATTAAATGAGATTAATTGAGTATTGTTGACGAGGTGATAGTTAAATTAAGATTTAATTGAATTGGACAATCAAGCATAGTTTTATATATTGATTAATTATGCCTGTTTGTGTGACTTTTTGGTATTATTATATTGCCTTGTGACGACGGGATGTTGTGTATTATTGCTCTCCCTATATTTTAGGATGCCTTCTAGGAATGGGACTAGTGAGGGAAGATTATTGCGTTTTTATCACCTTGGGGGTGGGCTGATTTTTATTACTCTATCGTCGTTACGCTCGCCTAAGCATGAGACTAGGTCAAAATTTAAGTTAGAAATTCATCCTATACATAGGTTAGGACGTATTGATAGCTTGGAGACCCTTAGTTATGGGACTAAGGGGTATTTTGAGGATCTCACATCGATTAAAAGGGTGGGGTGATTATAAATTGAGAAATTGAGAACTAATACCTAAGATAATAAGACGGGTATTAAAATATATTGGCGACATAATCAGCGAGGGCCGACAGTTTAAACGGGCCAACCGGCGTTTTATGTCGTGTCGTGTGTGGAACCTTGTCAATCAGCGAGGGCCGACAGTTTAAACGGGCCAGCCGGCGTTTTGACAAGGGGATGTGTATTTTGGTGGAGAAATCACCCGAGGCGGGAGGACCGCCATAATGAATTTTGGTGAATTATCACCCGAGGCGGGAGGACCGCCATACCTAATAATTATGGAAGTAAGAACAAAAATAATTGAGAAATTTGACAATTTGGGTTAATTAATAAAAGATTAACTCCGCGGGACTTGGGAAATTAAAATCATATTGGTGTGCCTTTATAAATGGGGATTTATGCGGGTAGTTAGTGATTTATATCTATCGCGTTTAATTATCCCGTTTAATTTAAAATATTCTATTGTGATATTTATTGCGTATAATGCTACTGTCTGGATTCAAGGATCCTATTTGAGGGGAGTAGTGTGTATTCTTGCTCGGGGCTTTGGCTCTGACCCATGCGTTGACTAATCTTTTTCAGGATTAGAATTTGGAGAAGCTGTATAAGTTTATCGGAGTTATCATTGGAGGTGCAGCTGGAGTTATTTACTTTATGGCATAGTTTAGTTAGACTTTCTTTTCCAGTCGTATTATGAGACTTCATTTGAGTTTTATTGGGCCATTAGGTTCCAAATTTGTTTAGAGGATTATTTTTGGGATTATTTCAGATTTTATTTAATCATTATTGGAGATTGGATTTTTGGAGTTAGCATGTGATGGATTTTTTATCGCTTAGTTATTTGTGATCATTTGAGATTGACCAATTATTTATCTTATGGAGTGATTTATTTATGTCTCATATCTATCTCATGCTAAGAATGATATTTATTTAGTTCACGCCCGGCTTAGTTTTGGTGGCGGCCGACGCCAGAATTAGGCGGGGTGTGACAGCCAGATTCATCCAAACAGGAACACTTCTGGAACACTTTTAAACCGTGCCAGAATTTGATATTTCTGGCACACTTTTGGCACAGTTTTTAACTGTGCCAGATTCATCCAAATAGGAACACTTCTGGCACACTTTTAAACCGTGCCAAAATTTGATATTTCTGGCACACTTTTGGCACAGTTTTTAACTGTGCCAGATTCAGCACAGTTTAAAAAAATTTGACACAATTCAAAACCGTGCCAAAATATGATACATTTTTGCCACGGTTTGGAACTGTGCCAATTTTTTTTTAATAAAAAAAAAATTATTTGAAAGCACAAAATTCACAAATTAATAATATTGCGCGTTATTAATAAACTGATGTACATACAAACTTCAAAATATTACAAGTCTTTAACAGCTCACAGGTCCCAAAACAATTGGGCAGAGTTTCCTCTATTTTCTGGACATTCCAAAACCTGTTAATACAAAACCTGCCTAACATAAAGCCCGCACGGCCACAAAATATAACAATTAACTTATAAAAGCCCTCATGGCCATAAAAGTCAATAATAAAATAACAAAAGACCGTACGGTCATGACACAAAAAAATGGAATCATTAATAAACCCCTTATTGTAAACCATTGAGTTCTTTGTGTGTTCCACGTGAATAAAAGTCAACGATAAACTGTTATCCTACAAAAAAAATAGAATACAAAAAAATTATGATATCAGTAACCCAATAATTTACAAAAAAAAATACTCAAAAAAAAAAAATTACATATATGAGTGGAAATTATCGTCATACTTACAAACCGGGAGATCCGGGACTACACGGTCAGTTCTTACAAGTTACATTGGTCCCGTGCGAGGTGTTCGTGCCTCCTACGGGGTCGTTTGGGGGCCGGTTTGGGTTTTCACCCTTTAAAGGCATGTTTTTAACTCTAAGTGTGATTTTTGCAAATTATCGTCATACTCTCAAACCGGGAGACCCGGGACTACGCGGTCAGTTCCTACAAGTTACATTGGTCCCGTACGAGGTGTTCGGGCCTCCTACGGGGTCGTTTGGGGGCCGGTTTGGGTTTTCACCCTTTAACGGCATGTTTTTAACTCTAAGTGTGATTTTTGCAAATTATCATCATACTTAAAAACCGGGAGACCCGGGACTACGCAGTCAGTTCCTATAAGTTACATGGGTCCCATGCGAGGTGTTCGTGCCTCCTACGGGGTCGTTTGGGGGCCGGTTTGGGTTTTCACCCTTTAACGGACTGTTTTTAAGTTTAAGTGTGATTTTTGCAAATTATCGTCATACTTTCAAACCGGGAGACCCGGGACTACGCTGCCAGTTCCTACAAGTAACATTGGTCCCGTGCTAGGTGTTCGTGCCTCCTACGGGGTCGTTTGGGGGCCGATTTGTGTTTTCACCCTTTAACGGCATGTTTGTAAGTTTAAGTGTGATTTTTGCAAATTATCGTCATACTTACAAACCGGGAGATCCGGGACTACACGGTCAGTTCTTACAAGTTACATTGGTCCCGTGCGAGGTGTTCGTGCCTCCTACGGGGTCGTTTGGGGGCCGGTTTGGGTTTTCACCCTTTAACGGCACATTTTTAACTAAGTGTGATTTTGGCAAATTATCGCCATACTCTCAAACCGGGAGACCCGGGACTACGCGGTCAGTTCCTATAAGTTACATGTGTCACGTGCGAGGTGTTCGTGCCTCCTACGGGGTTGTTTGGGGGCCGGTTTGGGTTTTCACCCTTTAACAGCATGTTTTTAACTCTAAGTATGATTTTTGTAAATTATCGTCATACTTACAAACCGGGAGACCCGGGACTACGCGGTCAGTTCCTAAAAGTTACATCGGTCCTGTGCGAGGTGTTCGTGCCTCCTACGGGGTCGTTTGGGGGCCGGTTTGGGTTTTTACCCTTTAACGGCCTGTTTTTAAGTTTAACTGTGATTTTTTAAAATTATCATCATACTTACAAACCGGGAGATCCGGAACTATGCTGCCAGTTCCTACAAGCTACATGGGTCCCGTGCGAGGTGTTCGTGCCTCCTATGGGGTCGTTTGGGGGCCGGTTTGGGTTTTCACACTTTAACGACATGTTTTTAACTCTAACTGTGATTTTTGCAAATTATCGTCATACTCTCAAACCGGGAGACCCGGGACTACGCGGTCAGTTCCAACAAGTTACATTGGTCCCGTGTGAGGTGTTCGAGCCTCCTACGGGGTCGTTTGGGGGCCGATTTGGGTTTTCACCCTTTAACGGCATGTTTTTAACTCTAAGTGTGATTTTTGTAAATTATCGTCATACTTACAAACCGGGAGATCCGGGACTATGCGGCCAGTTCCTACAAGGTACATGGGTCCCGTGCGAGGTGTTCGCTCCTCCTACGGGGTCGTTTGGGGGCCGGTTTGGGTTTTCACCCTTTAACGGCCTGTTTTTAACTCTAAGTGTCATTTTTGCAAATTATCGTCATACTCTCAAACCGGGAGACCCAGGACTACGCGGTCAGTTCCTACAAGTTACATAGGTCCCGTGCGAGGTGTTCATGCCTCCTACGGGGTCGTTTGGGGGCCGATTTGGGTTTTCATCCTTTAACGGCATGTTTTTAACTCTAAGTCCTGAGTATCACCCGCTAGACGAAGGTTCCTAGTTACCCCTTAATTAATATCAATAGTTAATATCTCTCTATCCTACTGGTTCACAAATTTTGTTTACTCAGACTCCCCGCTTCCTATTTCGATACCCAAAATTCCTTAAATTTCATATTATGGCCAGAAGGTACTAGCCTTAATTCTCCCATTTTGGCTATGCCTAAGCTCTATCATAGGCCTATAGGAATTTGCTTTGTCCCTCACTATATTTTAAGAATAACTCAAAAGTCTCTTGATTAATTATTCAAAATTCGGGGCATAAACAAAATAAACGGGGAAAATCTGGGTAATCGAATCGATTCGGTGAAGAAACCAAATCTTCTCATACTGAATCGATTCGAAAGGTCTTCTTCATTACGCCATTACTTTTTTCACTATTTTTATTCATCATAACCTTCATGATTCAAAACCAGACTCCAGTATGTTCCAACCTACCATCAAATAAGGGTATATAAACAATTTCTAACGTTAATAACACATTAAATCCATAAAAATTATACCCAATAACGAATTATAATCGACATTTCTACAGAAAACCTAGTTTATGTGTTCTTCATTCATAATAAATGATTTATCCAAATTTCTTCCATAATAATTATCACATATATTCTGATTTCGTGTCCTTCACATATGTGAATTCATTTTACATGTAATCCCATCCCAAATCATGAGTGTTATTCACTTAAATCCCAAGAACATAATTGAAATCATGAAATTATAAACCCTACACTACATGGGTATTATAACATGATTTAAAAATTATAAGATAAACAGTTGCGTTTATAGTATTAGGTCTGATTTCGTGTTGTGTGTGATGAGGATGACTTCCTTTCCTTTCTATCACAATTCTGGAAACTTTGGTGAAGAGAAAAGATGTTGTGCCTCCAAGAACTCTCTTTTCATCCTCTCTTGTGACCTCCTCTCTCTCAAAATTGTTATAAACCTTGCCCCACACTCCAATGGGAAAATATGCTTCTTAAATTTTCACAGCTCTCTCTATCCTAAACTCACTAATGACCGAAACACCCTCTCGTGGTGCTGGTTTGGTCTAAAATCCCCCCAAGACCCAATCTATACGCCCGAGTATACTATTTTGATTGTTTCGACCCATTGAAAAACAACCGTGACCTTGAAATAATCATTCGAGTCAATCTTAAAAAAATTCCTATCTCGACCTCATAAAGTCTACATACGACACTCGGTTGAGATATAACACTATCACGTTAGTGTTGCTCGCTATGATGTAAAAATAATTCTTTAATATTCACTTAGTATTTATATTCGCTAAAAATTATTCATTCTATCCGATTAATATTTTAGTCAACACAAAATATTTAATTTCATTAAATTATGTCACGCATGTAGTTTAAAATTAACAGAACTAATTTAATTTTAGATTCTCAGAAATACAAGGTGCTACATACTTCCCGCCTAACAAAGGAATTTAGCCCTCGAAATTGGGACATGCTACGATGAATAACTCTAGATATTGATCAATCATATTTTCCTCCTGGTCCCACTGAACTCAAACTAAGGGTACCACCTTAGACTGCATCTTACGCTCACTATGATCAAGTATCACCACTGGTCTCTCCTCGTACAAGATATCTGGCTTTAAGTCAATCTCCTCTAATGGGAGATGCCAAAAAGCTATCTCACTCCTACGATACCTCTTCATCGATGACACATTGAACATATCGTGGATCCACTGGTGGTGCTCTGGTAGTCCCAACCTATATGCTACTAGTCTTACCCTCTCAATGATCATAAATAGTCCCACGTATCTCGGTGCTAGCTTTCCTTTGTTACCGAACCTCGTCACCCTCTTCATAGGATACACCAGCACCAACACCTGGTCACTAACCTCAAGCTCTATGTGCCTCCTATTTTCATCGACATAACTCCTCTGCCTATCCTGAGCTATATATATGCGCCCTCGAATCAGCTCAATCTTGGTAGTGGTGTCATGAATCATCTCTGGCCCCAATAGCTTGTTGTCCCCCACCTCTAACCAGTAAGTGGGATAATAACAAGGACGACCGTAAAGTTCCTCAAATGGTTCTATGCCGATGGTGAACTAGTAGGAGTTATTATACGCAAACTCCACCAAAGGAAGATACTGTTCCCATCCTCTCCAAAAGTCAACTATGCACATCCGTAGCATATCCTCAAGCATCTGATTGACTCTCTCGGTCATCTCATCTGTCTGTGGGTGATAAGTTGTACTCAAATGTAAATTCATACCAATCGCCTTCTAAAATCTTTGACATAAATGGGAAACCAAGATCTCATCCCGATCAGACACAATATTAATCATAACCCCGTGTAGTCGTACTATATCCTTAATGAACAATAGTGCTTACTGACTCGTCTCAAAATGTAATACCCCACATTTTTTATGATTTAAATAATTATGGGATTAATTATTACAGAGGGATTAATTGAATTTAAATGTGAGAATTAAATTGTTAATTAACCCGGATATAATAAAAATAAATATTAACTAGAGTGCCAAGGGTTAATACTTATTAATTTAATATTACTGTGCGATATGTAATATGGAACTATACACTTTGATAAACTATCAAGAGATAATAATATGACAATTTAGTGAATTAAGTCAGACGCGCGTGTGAGTCGTGTAGGGACTAATTTAGGGGAAATAAATATATCAATTATTTTTAGTAACTCGTATGGTCATTTAGAGTGTGCCATTGAGTCCGTAAGGGTCGAGATAGTCGAAATAGTATACCCGGGTGTTTAGTTTGGGTCCCGGGGCAATTTTAAGCCTAACCGGCACCCCGAGAGGGCATTTTGGTAAATTGGATTTTTAGGCTTAATTAATGGACGAAAATTAAGAGTTAAATAATCAGCCAAAGAAAATACATTAGCGTTAGAAAGCTACAGGAAGTAAGAACGGCCATAGAAAATGTGAGGGATAGCTTTTGCCAAGAGAAGAAGGCTAAATTGATACCACCTTGCACAACCACCACCACCGTGTAGATCGAGACAAGGGGAACACACCCATATCAACAACGTCAAGAAATCAGATGACTAACTCAAGGCAAGTGTTTATAACTTGCTATATTTTGGTATTTATCATACTCATGTTAGTATAGGATTGTTAGAAATATGTTATAATACATAAAGATAATGAAATTGAGGAATTCGATTATGAAACTTAATTCTGAGATTTGTTAAATTGAAACCCTTCGTATATGTAGACTAGAAATCACGTTTTGAGGAACTTATGTGTAGAACAAATCCGGAAATGGTGGGATTCTTGAATATGAATTGGAAGAACTAGGGTTTTGATAAATTAAATTGGGTATTTCATGTTTTATGGATGATTCGTAATGAATTGATGATTCTAGGATGTTAGAATTCATGTATTATTGATGGGATTCGAATTAGAACTGTTTGTTTGGAGTTTGGGATGTTGAATTTGAGTTTTAGGTTTAAAACTGGTGGGAAAACACTGAAAAATTTGGGTAGGAGACGAACAACGCAATCTCGCGCGAAGTCGCGCGAAGTCGTTTGAACGAGATTTCATCTCGCGCGAAGTCGTTCGAGCGACATGTGGTAGTCGTTCAAATGACATGCCATCTAGTTCGAGCGACAGACTGAAATTTTGAAAATTTCTTAGAATCTAGTTTTGAGTTTATTAATTTGCGGATAAGAGATAAATTTCCAAGTAATAAACTTAAGTAAGACAGAATTTCGGAGAAAGTATGAGCGAGTAAATACTTTAATGAATTCGGTACAGAGAGAATGTATCTTAGAGATTACGAGATGGATAATAATCTCGATAACTGTATTACGAAATGTTGAAATCAAAATGCATAAGAGAAGAATATATGTAGGTGAGGGAAACATATAAACTATAATAGGATGTGTGTATGCCGATTATGTATTATTATTATTAAAGGTACTATTGGGTGATAACCCGGGGGTGTGAGAATCTTATTATTAAGTGTACTAATGGGTGATAACCCGGGGGTACAAGAGTGAATTATACGTGTACTAATGGGTGATAACCCGGGGGTACAAAATTATTTAAATAAGTGTACTAAAGTGTGATAACCTTGGGGTACAGTATGTTGGTTAGGTGCGCTAATGGGATACAGCCCGGGGGTGTAGTATTATATATATATATATATATATAGGGCATCTGTGACTATATGTATATATGTACGTGAGTTTGTGAATCAACCTGTTGTGTATAGTTGTAGAGACGGGCATGTAAATTTTTTAAAATAATCATAAAAGTATAATTGACTTATTATGAAAACGGAGAATATATTAATTATCTATTCGACATAGGCTAATTTGATAACGTATTGTATGGGCGATACGAGTTTACTAATAGTGAGAATGAATACTATTAGGATGAATTCAGACTAGTTATATTGGGTAGTATAGCTAGGGAGAAAATTAGATACACGTTAGGCGTGCACAATAGAAAAGAGGTGAAAATCTCATGTGAGAGTTCGAACTAACATGCACTTGATACTTGCTTAACTGCAATTTTTAAATACTTGCTTAAACAAATATTTTTACACATCGGGCTCTGACTCGTTTCTTGCATCTTCTCTCTCTCTTTCTATATGTATGTATTATATCAGGTGCTCAGCCACATGGACCTCAGGCTTAGAGACTCGGATTGCTTGGCGTACTGTAGCAATTGTGAAAGCTATTGGTCTTTGCATTAGACGCCTCGATTATTTCATTTTCCATTCGTTATAGACATTCTCTTTAAGGCATGTGTCGCCCATTCCTTGGACAGTTTTCAGATATTATGATGCTCTATTTGTCGTTCATTTTCATTTGGATTTATGGTTACTATTGTTTTGGTTTAGAGTTTTGAATTGGAATGTTTTATCCGGTCTTATCTATTTCAGCATGTGATTTTGATTCAGTATTTTTATTAATTAATTATGCGTGGATAGTTTATATTAAATTTCTCGGTTTGGTAATTAAATAGTTCTAATTAATAAGAAAAATGTTTTGACACTTAGCTTAATTATATTAGGTGATTAAATAAGTTATTATATTTTCGACAGTGATGCTAAGAATGAACCAATCGAACATTCTATTTTAAATTTTATAAAGGACTGATCACCAGATATTTAATTGGGAGGCATGTCACAGGTGGTATCAGAGCATTAGGTTCTAGTGTCCTTTAGGATCTGTACAACTTACTATGTTTTCAGATTTGCAACCTTTGATATAGAGCCCTATTTTTAGGACTGTTGTGATCTTATATTTTTATGATTACGTCTTCAGTTATTCGAGATTTAGTAATAACTGGGGACTAATAAAATTCTTTCTCGTCTCAGATGCCTCCTCGACGTGCACCAAAAGACCGACAGGCCCAGCCAGAGAAGCCGGTCGTACAGGCTCAGGGGACAATGAACGCAACAGAGGTTGCCGCTATAGGTGCACAAGCGGTGAATGCAGCCTTAGCGGTGGTGCAGCAGGCCCCACCCCAGGTTCAGGCAGTGGCACCAGTTCCAGTGCATCCATTTCCCACTGCATGGAAAAGAGTTAAGCAGTCCTTTCATAGGGCTTGTCCCCCAGAGTTCATGGACAGTTCAGATGTGGTTATCGCTAGTCAGTGGAAGAAGGACATACAACGAAACCTTCGTATGTATGAGTGCACGGAGGTTCAGAGGCAAGTTTTGGCTACCTTCAAGCTGAGAGGGGCAGCCTTACAGTGGTAGGAGTCCACTACTACTATCGAGGAGCGTGATTTGATGACTATCAGTGATTTTGGGTGTGGTTCGACTGCAAGTACTTTCCTTCCGCCGTCAAGACTGAGATGAGGCGGAAACTTTTAGACCTCACTCAAGAAGGGAGGATAGTTGTAGAATACGAGGAGGAATTCACACGATTGACAAACATGGTACCGGAGGAGGTGCTTAGTTAGGAGAAGCGCATTCAGATGTTCATGGATGGCTTGACTTGGAGGATACGACAACTTTTATTGGGTAACCTCTCCCTACACTCATATACCGACGTTCTGAATGCAGACTTATTGCATTGTCAGAACAACCGCTTCCATGTTAAGGGAAGTAAGCGAGGGGGAAATCTCAGCCAGTTGGGAAAAATGGGGGGAGGTAGTGCCAGTGGGGTACCAGTTGAGCAGAGTCAGAGGCAGGGTTCCCAGCAGGGGGAGTCTACTAAGAGGTTTCGTTCTGGAGGTTTTAGGTATGGTCATGGGGGTTGGAGATAGGGCCACCAGGGCCAGCCACAGAATCAGCAGCAGGGCCAACAGCAGGGAGGACAGTAGGGCCAATAGGGCCAAGGTAGAGGTGGTAACGGCCAACCGGGTCGAGGCTACCAGGGACAAAGGGGAGGAAACTTCATCGGGAAATGTTATACTTGTGGCAAGACTGGCCATAAGAAACAAGAGTGCCCCGATAAGGACAGAGCTCCTTGGTAGCAGGGTGCACACCAGGATCCCCAGAGACCTATTTTTCCCGCCGCCCTACCAGCGCCAGTTCTAGTTCTAGCTTTGCCCACAGTTCCGATGCAGCAGGGGAAGTTGCAGTATGGACGTGTCTATAATGTCCACCAGGCCGCAGTTTCGCAGGCACCACACGCAATGGAGGGTAAGTTTTCTATCCATGGTACTCTGGGTCATATCTTATTTGACACGGGCGCATCACACTCTTTTATAGCCATTAGCTTTGCACGGGCTACTGGGTTGTTAAGCACGACAGAGGGTACGGTAACTTTTGCAAACTTGCCACTAGGTAATGGGTCGATGATTTTCTTCATATGCCGGGGAGTAGGCATAGAGATTGGCAGTTTGATTTTATCGGCTGATATGCTAGTGTTAGATATGTCCGAGTATGATGCCATTATTGGTATGGATTGGCTAGTCGAGTATAGGGCTATGATTGATTGCTTCAGTAGGAGTATTCTGTTCGTCATTCCGATCCAGGAGATGTTATTAGTGTCGATGCCTCGTTCTGAGGGAGGGTCGTCCACCCACTTATTTTATATAGAAGATGAGACCTTGGCAGTAGTGGTTCCACTCGATTCAATTCTGGTCGTCTGCGAGTTTGCTGATGTATTTTAGGATACACCGGGATTGCCTCCGAGTAGGGAGATCGAATTTGTGATAGACTTTACACCAGGCACTCATCTTATAGCACGTGCGCCTTACCGTATGGCTCCAGTAGAAATGAGGGAATTATGGGATCAGATAGAGCAGTTATTGGGACAGGGCTTCGTTCGTAGGAGTACCTCGCCTTGGGGTGACCCAGTTCTATTTGTGAAAAGGAGGGATGGATCCCTACGACTTTGTATTGATTCTCGGGAGTTTAACTAAGTCAAGATACGGAATAAGTATCCATTGCCTTGTATCGACGACTTATTTGATCAGCTGAGAGGAGCGGCCCACTTCTAGAAGATAGACTTGAGATTCGGGTACCATCAATTACGCATCAGGGAGCAGGACGTGGCCAAGACGGCTTTTTTGACGAGGTATGGATCGTATGAATTCAGGGTTATGCCATTTGGGCTAACCAACGCCCTAACAGCATTTGTGGACTTAATTAACAGAGTATTCAGAGAGTTCCTAGATCAGTTTGTCATTGTCTTCATAGATGGCATCCTAATTTATTCCCACACTGAGGAAGAACATGACGAGCACTTACGTATGGTTCTGCAGACCTTATGAGAGCATGAGTTGTACTCCAAGTATGAAAAGTGTGAATTTTGGCAGCGGGAGGTACAGTTTTTGGGACACATTGTATCAAAAAAAAGGGATATCTGTGGACTCTAGCAAGGTGTCAGCGATGAGGGAGTGGGGACAGCCCACGACACCGACGGAGGTGAGGAGTTTTCTGGGATTAGTCGGATACTACAGACGGTTTATTTGGGGATTCTCGAAGATTGCGGGTCCTACGACAAATCTAACTCGTAAGAGCGTGCCGTTTGTTTGGGATGATGCATGTCAGTTGGCATTTGATGAGCTGAAGGACAAGTTGACTTCAGCACCCGTACTAGCACTTCCCAGGGTGGGAGTGGAATACCTGATCTTTACTTACGTATCCCTACAGGGGCTTGGGGGAGTTCTCCCGAAATAGGAGCAGGCCGTATCTTTTGCTTCCCGAAAGCTTAAGCCTCACGAGAAGAATTACCCCACCCACGACTTAGAGTTGGCAGCAGTCGTGTTTGCGCTTCTAATTTGGAGGCATTACTTACTGGGGGAACAGTTTCGCTTATTTACCGACCACAAGTCACTACAGTACCTGTTCACACAGAAAGAGTTGAATATGCGTCAACGCAGGTGGATGGAGTTTGTAAAATATTATCAGTTTGAAATACACTATCACCCGGGGAAGGATAATGTGGTTGCTGATGCATTGAGCTGCAAGCCGGTAGATGACACGGCCGAAGTGTGGAAAGAAAAATGGAAGGAGTTGGGACATTAGGATGCCATGGCCCGATCATTTATGTATGCGATGACAATTACGCCTTAGATTATTATGCGAATAGTACAGGCACAGGCAGCAGATTCGTTATGTCAAGATCGAATTAGGCAGCTTTTAGCCGGGGGAGCCGAGTCTTATTCAGTAAGTTCTGAGTGTGGTTTATGCTTCAATGGGAGGCTCGTTGTTCTAGAGGGGGAGGACCTTCGACATACAGTAATGACGGAATCGCATGGGTCCCGATTTGCGGTACATCTCGATGGGGACAAAAGTACCAGGATATGCGGCGGCAGTATTGGTGGAGCGAGATGAAAAAGGATATCGCAGAGTTCGTATCCAAGTGTACCACTTATCAGTTAGTGAACGTGGACCATTAGAGACCACCAGGTTTGCTTCAGCCATTGGAGATTCCTATATGGAAATGGGAAGGCATTTCTATGGATTTTATCACCGGGTTGTCCACTTCGCAGAGGGGGCATGATTCTATATGGGCTATTGTGGACCAGTTGACGAAAGTAGCCCACTTTTTGCCCGTTAGGACAGAATACACAGCGGGACAGTATGCTCAGCTATTTATTGCAGAGATAGTGAGACTTAATGGTGTGCCTATTAACATCATGTCAGATAGAGACAAGACATTTGTATCTCATTTTTGGGAGAGCTTCCAGGAGTCTATGGGTACCGAATTACGGTTGAGTATGGCGTATCACCCACAGACCAATGGGCAGACTGAATACAATAATCAAATGCTCGAGGATATGTTGCGCATGTATATACTTGATTTTGGGGGATGTTGGGAGCAGTATCTTCCACTTCTGGAGTTTGCTTATAACAACTCCTATCAATTTACGATTGTCATGGCCCCGTTCGAAGCATTGTATGGCAGACCTTGGCGTTCCCCAGTTTGTTGGCTAGAGGTGGGAGACAATAAACTACTCGAGCCTGAGGTAATTCAGGATACATCGAGCAGGATTGAGATGATTCGGGATCGCATACGGGTAGCCCAAGACAGACAAAAAATCTACGCCGATGCAAAAAGGTTCTTCCGAGAGTTCGCAATGGGGGGCTAGGTTTTATTGAGAGTATCTCCGATGAAGGGAGTAATGAGATTTGGGAAGAAAGGGAAGTTGGCTCCGAGATATGTAAGGTTATTCCCTATTATAGAGAGAGTCGGACCAGTAGCTTATAGATTGGGGTTACCGGAGCACTTGCATCGTATCCCTGATGTGTTCCACATTTCGTCAATGAGGCGATACCTTCGGGATGAGTTTGCACACACTCACATTGCGATCGAGGAGATTATGACAGCCAGATAGTTCATATGAGGAGAGACCGGTGGCTATGCTAGAGTGAGAGGAGGCTGAGGTCAAAGGTAGTTCCACTTGTTCGGGTGCAGTGGCAGCATCATAATGTGGAGGAGTCTACTTGGGAGCGTGAGGCGGATATGCGTGAGAAACACCCAGATTTATTCATACCAGGTATACCTTATTTTTTCGAATTTCGGGACGAAATTCCTTTATTAGGGGGGAAGTATGTAATACCCCACATTTTTGATGATTTAAATAATTATGGGATTAATTATTACAGAGGGATTAATTGAATTTAAATGTGAGAATTAAATTGTTAATTAACCCGGATATAATAAAATAAATATTAACTAAAGTGCCAAGGGTTAATACTTATTAATTTAATATTACTGTGCGATATGTAATATGGAACTATACACTTTGATAAATTGTCAAGAGAGAATAAGACGACAGTTTAGTGAATTAAGTCAGATGCACGTGTGAGTCGTGTCGGGACTAATTTAGGGGAAATAAATATATCAATTATTTTTAGTAACACGTATGGTCATTTAGAGTGTACCGTTGAGTTCGAAAGGGTCGAAATAGTATACCCTGGTGTTTAGTTTGGGTCCTAGGGTAATTTTAGGCCTAACCGGCACCCCGAGAGGGCATTTTGGTAAATTGGACTTTTAGGCTTAATTAATGGACGAAAATTAAGAGTTAAATAATCAGCCAAAGAAAATACATAAGGGTTAGAAAGCTACAAAAAATAAGAACGGCCATAGGAAGTGTGAGGGAGAGCTTTTGCCAAGAGAAGAGGGCAAAATTGACACCACCTTGCACAACCACCACCACCAGCGTGTAGATCGAGACAAGGGGAACACACCCATATCAACAACGTCGAGAAATCAGACGACTAACTTAAGGAAAGTATTTATAACTTGCTGTATTTCAATATTTATCATACTCATGTTAGTATAGGATTGTTAGAAATATGTTATAATACATAAAGATAATGAAATTGAGGAATTAGGTAATGAAACTTAATTCTGAGATTTATTAAATTGAAACCCTTCATATATGTAGACTAGAAATCACGTTTTGAGGAACTTATGTGTAGAACAAATCTGGAAATGGTGGGATTCTTGAATATGAATTGGAAGAACTAGGGTTTTGATAAATTAAAATGCGGATTTCATGTTTTATGGATGATTCGTAATGAATTGATGATTCTAGGATGTTAATTTCATGTATTATTGATGGGATTCGAATTTGAACTATTTGTTTGGAGTTTGGGATGTTGAATTTGAGTTTTAGGTTTAAAAATGGTGGAAAAACGCTGAAAATCTGGGTAGGAGACGAACAACGAAATCTCGCGCGAAGTCGTTCAAGCGACATGTGGTAGTCGTTCAAACGACATGCCATCTGGTTCGAGCGACAAATTGAAATTTTGAGAATTTATTATAATCCCGTCTTGAGTTTATTGATTTGCGGATAAGAGATAAATTTCCAAGTAATAAACTTAAGTAAGACAAAATTTCTGAGAAAGTATGAGCGACTAAATACTTTAATGAATTCGGTACGGAGAGAATGTATCTTAGATATTACGAGATGGATAATAATCTCGATAACTGTATTACGAAATGTTGAAATCAAAATGCGTAAGAGAAGAATATATGTAGGAGAGGGAAATACCTATAAACTATAATAGGATGTGTGTATGCCTATTATGTATTATTATTATTAAAGGTACTAATGGGTGATAACCCGGGGGTGTGAGAATCTTATTATTAAGTGTACTAATGGGTGATAACCCGGGGGTACAAGATTATTTAAATAAGTGTACTAAATGGTGATAACCCGGGGGTAGAGTATGTTGGTTAGATGCGTTAATGGGATACAGCCCGGGGGTGCAGTATATATATATATATATATATATATATATATATATATATATATATATATATATATATATATATATATAGGGCAGATGTGACTATATGTATATATGTACGTGAGTTTGTGAATCAACCTGCTGTGTGTAGATGTAGAGACGGGCATGTAAATTTGTTAAAATAATCCTAAAAGTATAATTGACTTATTATGAAAACGGAGAATAAATTAATTTGCTATTCGGCATAGGATAATTTGATAACGTATTGTATGGGTGATACGGGTTTACTAATAGTGAGAATGAATACTATTAGGATGAATTCAGACTAGTTATATTGGGTAGTATAGCTAGGGAGAAAATTAGATACACGTTAGGCGTGCACAATAGAAGAGAGGTGAGAATCTCATGTGAGAGTTCCAACTAACATGCACTTGATACTTGCTTAACTGCAATTTTTAAATACTTTCTTAAATAAATATTTTTACACATCGGGCTCTGACCCGTTTCTTGAATCTTTTCTCTCTCTTGCTATATGTATGTATTATAACAGCTGCTCAGCCACAGGAACCTCAGGCTTAGAGACTCGGATTTCTTGGCGTGCTGCAGCTCTTGTGGAAGCTGTAGGTCTTTGCATTAGACGCCTCGATTAATTCATTTTCCATTCGTTATAGACACTCTCTTTAGGGCATGTGTCGCCCATTCCTTGGACAGTTTTCAGAGATTATGTTGCTCTATTTCTCGTTCATTTTCATTTGGATTTATGGTTACAATTGTTTTGGTTTAGAGTTTTGAACTGGAATATTTTATCTAGTCTTATCTATTTCAGCATGTGATTTTGATACAGTATTTGTCTTAATTAATTATGCGTGGATGGTTTATATTAAATTTCTCGGTTTGGTAATTAAATAGTTCAAATTAATAAGAAAAATGTTTTGACACTTAGCTTCATTATATTAGGTGATTAAATAAGTTATTATGTTTTCGACTGTGATGCTAAGAATGAACCAACCGAACATTATGTTTTAAATTTTATAAAGGACTGATCACCCGATATTTAATTCGACGGGGTGTCACACAAAATCCCTATGACCTAAAAAAATGGGCCATATTAGTCAACTAGTCCACCATCACTCATATGGAGTCGTGACCTCGCTGCGATATCGGTAGACCGATAATAAAATCAATGGAGATTCTCTCCTACTTCCACACTGGAATCTCGAGTGGTAATAACAGATAAGCATCCAAAACTGTACAACTTATACCCCGAATAGACGTACTTTAGTTGCTAATTCTTGGAAATATGGGTCTTATGTGCTTAAATATTTATTTTATAGGCCGAATGCACGTTGCGGTGTTCAAACGCGTATTTCAAGGCAATTGTACATTTTATGGAGCTAAATACCCTTGTCCCGTGTCGTAGCCTATCCAAAACCTAGCCTAAACCTACCCCAAAGACCGTGTGTGTTAGTTTGTGCCTTTTTATTATTTCTTAGATTTTTAGTTTGAGACATATTTTATTAATAAGATTTATTTTAGATTTATTTAGAATTTTTAGTATTTATTTTCTATTTTTTATATTTCTTTTTATATTTAGTATAATTTTATTTTGATTTTTATTAGCTTTTAGTTTAGTCTTATTTTATTAGGATTAGTTTTAAAAGTTTATTTTTATTTTATTATATTTTATATTTTTTTTGGAATTTAGTTTTCATTTAATTTTATGTTTTTATTTCTTTTATTTTATTTTAGTTTTTATATAGCTTAGGATTTTATTTTTTAAGTTTTAATATTTTTATTCTTATTGTTTTTAGTTTGTTTTATTTTTAGTTAAATTTTATTTTTTAGTTTTAGTTTTATTAATTATATTTTGAGTCTTAGTTTTTATTAAGGGTCACAAACTACACACACACACACACACACCCTTCCATACAGACTCTTACACCCTAAACTAATAACTCACCCTCACACCTACTTTTCCTAAACCCTCACCACACTCTAACTCCCCTCACCCATCTTCAACCTCTCACCACTTTCTCTCCTCAACTTCCATAACACCAAACCTCCAATAACAAAGACTAAACTCCATCCCTCAACCTCTACCCATATACCCATTTCTCGCCAGTAACCCGAACCCAACAACAGTGCCCCTGCCTCCTAACTCACTACCTTCCGGCATCGTCCACTGCCCAAAAATCCAACCCCTCCTTTCGGCGCCGGCGATTCCAAAGCATCCTGCTACTCACCCCTCCGGCGGCGCCGTAGCACCGGCGACCTCAGCCTCAACAACCCAGAACTCTCCCCGGCACAACTCCTAACCCAAACCGTAAGCCCTTGCGCCCGGTCGATGACCCCCCAATTGCCGGAGCCCCCATTGCCGGCTACCTCGATATCTGCCATGCCCGAATCTTAACCTGCCTGGAGCCAACCTCCCCTAAACCCGTCTCGCAAACCTAGTTCAAACCCCAGACCCATTTACCTTCACCCTATACCGATTTCATCCAAACCCATTTCCCTTCTAACCTTACACGAATTTCTTCACCTGCATAAGACAATACCAAACAAACACAAAACAAATCCCACACATGCCAATTAAACCCATTTACCCCTTTATTCCCTTTTTCCCATAATAACCCCAACTAACCTCTTTTAACCTTTACCCAAATTATCCTCATAAACCAAATCTATTTTTTTTTATCACCATTACCTCATTTTCCCCACCTTCCCACATGACCTCACCATAACCACATTTTCCCTTCTAATTTCTAAATTACCCCCACCTATATTCCAAAACCTCTCCCCATTTTATCCTACACCATTAAACCTTCCGAAAATACCCTAGCTCCATGGCACCTACTATTTGAAGGAAGAGAGAGCCTTTTATCAAAGGAGCTTTTAGATAGGAATTTCTAGAGAGAGAATTGTAGAGAAAAACACCACTTGTAAATAGTTTTATTTTATTTTTGTTTATTTTTTAGAGATTTGGTGAGATTTAATTGTGAGTAATTGAATTGTATGGAAGAGGATTGAGTTCAAATTGCAAATTTCAAGAAGACTTGTTGAAGATTTGTTCTCTTCCTCTACTCTTTTATTATATATGCCTTTGATTATTTGTTCATCATGTTTAATACCATGTTAGGCTAAATCCCCTTTTAAGGGGTGGGGGGAAACCCTTATTTGATGTTATTTTAGTTTAATTAGCTTGATTACTTGAAAATTCCCTTTGAATGTTAATTTTGATCCCCCACCCTTAGATTTACGCCTAGAGAGAGGGTAAATGATTTTCGAGAGAAAATTGAAATTCTAGTTATAATACCCATTTTAGATTCGAACTAGAGATAGGGGTTTCTTAAGTGGGATATTATAACTTAAATTTCAACTCTAAATTTATTTTTTGAGATTTACATGAATTTTAATCGATCGATCCTAGCGGGAGATTATTTAAAAGGAGTGTAGATCTATTTTCTAGAGTTGTGGGGTGTTAAATTTAATTTTCTTAAAAGTTACTACTAAAATTACATTTGCAATGAGAGTTGATTTGTAATTTTGATATTAATTTGGGAGAATTCAATTAATTAAATTTATTAGTTAGAATAGCTAAAATTTGTGGTGTAATCCCATTCCTTTTAGTTTAGACTTTATTTTTCATTTTAGTAACTTTCTAGCTAGTTATTTTCATCTCATAATTTAGTTTAGTATCATTTCTCCACACCCAATTGTTTTAATATAGAAAAAGATAAAAAAAAAATTAGAAAAGTGAAAAACTCAAAAAGAAAATAAAAATTGAACTACATTCACGATCAGTTCCCTCACTACGCACTCCATGAGTGTCAACCATTTATCCATCACGAAAACGATCCTTTCGTGTATGATGAACTTGGCCCCACTCTACACACGTCATTCGAGTATTCTTCGTATAGTTTTGTCCATAGCGAGTTGTCTCCACCTCACCCACCGTTACCACCCATCACTCCACCACCTCCATCCACATCCTCTCTCTAAAGCCTCTTGTAAAAGTTCATACTTGTGCAAGAGCAAGCCACTCAAATTCAAAATGAAGTCCTCCAACGGCTTGAACAAAGATTAAATGAAATTGAGTGTGAGAGAGAGTCGGATATTCCCATGGATCCACCCAATGTTGAAACCGAGTGTGACGATGATGTGTACTCTTGTGACACAGATTTTGAGTGTGACCAACCTTACCACCCCGAGAATCTCGAAGTTGAGACCATTCCATGGTCCGGATCCCAAGTCGACAATTGTGTTGACTTACCTTTCGATAGTGAGCCTGATCAAATCCCATCATGTTTATATGAACCCCACCTTGCGGTTCGTATTCCTTTTCACGTTGAATCCAAAAAAATGCCCGAGTCTACACCTATTGAGCATACTTTGTGTATTCCCGAGGAACCACTTCATTTTAGGTTAGCTCCGGCTACGAGTATTCATCATTTTCCTGAGATTGAATCCGCGATAGTTCCTAACTATCCGGATATAGATCCTGTTCCACCATGCATGGCTCCCATTGAGCCTGATATTTCTACTGATTCCTCTATCTAAGATCTTGGTGCCTCGTCTTACCCACCCACCACATTCATCGATGCTACTCTTATTGAGAAGTTGATCACTCCATCTTTAGAAACCACACTCCCTTGTGAGTATTCCTTTACTCCTCCCAATGAGTGTGTGTTTCCCACGCTTGAGTTGGATCATCTACCTCCACCATTTATTCCACCTGATACACCGTTTATCCCACCCTTTACCCCACCCATTGTTCCTTCTACCCCACTACCTGGTTTGTATCTTGATTTTATACATTTCATGTTTCCATCTACATTTTTAGATTCTCACCTGAAACCATCCTATACCACCCATAAGAGTTTTTATGGTGCTACTCTCCACTTCCGTGACATCCAGCTTGTTCCTCTATACCCGCCACTCTCTTGTGGTGTTGACTTTTCTTCTCAATAGCTCCCTGGTGTGTCACGGAGAGACCAATATCATCGCCCATTTATAGAATGGTCGTGTTATTTATATGATTTCCAGCCCATCACTAATGCCAAACCGTTTTGCCTTCCCATCCAACTTGAGCACCATTCTTATAGGCCCTAGTTGTCCTCACATTTCGGCTCAGTAAGGCCCGTGATCGGTGCGTAGTCACCCTTACCCTAATTCCCACCCACCCATGGTCCACCGATGCTTTGCATCGTGTGATGCACTTTGCCATACAGGTTCATTGACCACTTTAGCCTTTATCCAACAAGACTCACGCTTCTCTCTTGTTTGGGGGTGACTCTACCATTTTCTGTCTCCCCGCGCTTTCATAGTTCTTATCCTTAGGATGAGATACCATTGGTCTGGCTGAAGACATTAAACTTAGCGCTGCTGGGAGCAGCCCACGTTTCTTGTACTAATCTCATCCTATTTGGGGGTGGTGTTTCACATCACCCTATGTTTTATCATGTTTATAGACTTGTTCACATTTTTTTCTCTCTTATCACTTTTCGGGGTCCGCACTTTAATAGTTGTATGATCTCATTATTCTTCATTTTTGGCTTGATCACTGATAACGACATCATTTTCGAGTTGTAAGAAACGCGTGTCTTGAAATTTGTCCTGAAAACTAGATTTTCATCCATACATCTTCCACTTTTCCATATAGCATCCCCATTCCATTCCTATATTCTTCCATATTCCCATGTATTCCCCTCATCATCCATACGCATTCCCCATCACATTAACACATCATTCATCATATTGAGAAATATAGTGTGATTTCAAATGTAAATGTCTTCATTGTTGGTTTGATTAAAAAATTAAAAAAAAAAGAGAGAAAAAAGAGAAAACATAAAAATAGCAAAAATAGAGAAACAAGAAAAGAAAAAACGAAAAAAAAGAAAGAGATAAAAGAAAAGAAAATAAAATAAAAAGAGTTTGTAGTTAGTAGTTGGTTTTAAAATAAAGACATTTGTGCCTAAAATGTATACTCTCTTCTATCGCATCCATTTTTCATCCATTTCCCATCGCATCATACATCCATCATTCCACACATCCATCACTCATCCTTAATATCACTATCACCATCCCATTTTATCTTTCCTATCATATCCTTCTCATCCCATTTCATTTCCACTCACCCATATACATCCATATTTCCCCTAGGTATTCGGGCAAATGAAAGTCAACGTGGTGAATAACTCGACATTCTCACTATAGTGATTAGCATTCTTTCATGAGATCATTTTCTTTCTAATTGTTCATTCTTTCTTATGTGTGTGTGAGACGTTTGAACTTGCTTACATTTACTCATCTCCTCACACACAAGAGCGATACACTTACCCTAATCTCGAGAGTTCGTTTGAGAAAGATATATCCGTGAGATTTAAAGTTGAAGCGTTGATTCCGAAAAGGCAATCTAGAAATTACTCTTATGATACTCGACCTGCTTTGACTGATTCACACTACACACGTTGAGTTCTAGGAAGGATGTGCCTTGAGTATTTACTTAGCTTAATCTTTTTCACATTCTAACTTGTATTTCTGAAAATATTTGATCATGTGATGGATTGTGTGATTATTCTTCGTCTAATAATAGATTGGTTGCCTTTAAATAAATCTTTGCAAATAAAAATTTTGTGGGTATATTCCCTGCAAACCCTCACGAGACACAACACGTCCTGTAGGGCAACCTATAGGTTTAAAGGCTTGTTGCACATGCTAAGTGCAATCGCAAGTGCCCGCGAAAGTGGTACACTTTTGGTTACTTATCTTTATCTTTATCTTTATATTATTGCTCGAGGACTAACAACGCTCTGTCTGGAGGTGGTGTGATAAGCACTCAAAACTGTACAATTTATACCCCTAATAGACGTACTTTAGTTGCTAATTCTTGGCAATATGGGTCTTATGTGCTTAAATATTTATTTTGTAGGCTGAATGCATGTTGCGGTGTTCAAACGCATATTTCAAGGCAATTATGCATCTTATGGAGCTAAATACCCTTGTCCCGTGTCCTAGCCTATCCCAAACCTAGCCTAAACCTACCCCGAAGCCCGTGTGTGTTAGTTTGTCCCTTTTTATTATTTCTTCGATTTTTAGTGTGAGTAATTTTTTATTTTTAGGATTTATTTTAGATTTATTTAGAATTTCTAATATTTTTTTTCTATTTTTTTCTATTTCTTTTTATATTTAGTATAATTTTATTTTTATTTTTATTAGCTTTTAGTTTAGTCTTATTTTATTAGGATTAGTTATAGGAGTTCATTTTTATTTTATTACATTTTATATTTTTTTAGGACTTCAATTTTCATTTAGTTTTATGTTTTTATTTCTTTTATTTTATTTTAGTTTTTATATAGCTTAGGATTTTATTTTTTAAGTTTTAATATTTTTATTCTTATTGTTTTTAGTTTGTTTTATTTTTAGTTAAATTTTATTTTTTAGTTTTAGTTTTATTAATTTTGTTTTAAGTCTTAGTTTTTATTAAGGGTCACAAACTACACACACACACACACCCTTCCATACACACTCTTACACCCTAAACTAATAAATCACCCTCACACCTACTTTTCCAAAACCCTCACCACACTCTAACTCCCCTCACCCATCTTCAACCTCTCACCACTCTCTCTCCTCAACTTCCATAACCCCAAACCTCCAACAACAAAAACTAAACTCCATCCCTCAACCTCTACCCATATACCCATTTCCCGCCAGTAACCCGAACCCCATAGCAGTGCCCCTGCCTCCTAACCCACTACCTTCTGACGCCGTCCACTGCCCGAAAATCCAACCCCTCCTTCTGGCGTCGGCGATTCCAAAGCGTCCTGCTACTCACCCCTCCGGCGGCGCCGTAGCCCTGGCGACCTCGGCCTCAACAACCCGGAACTCTCCCCGGCACAACTCCTAATCCAAACTGTTACCCCCTTGCGCCCAGCCAACGTTCCCCCCAAACGTCAGAGCCCCCATCACCGGTTACCTCGATATCTGCCATGCCCGAATCAGAATACTCCTGGAGCCAACCTCCCCCAAACCCGTCTCGCAAACCCAATTCAAACCCCATACCCATTTACCTTCACCCTATACCCATTTCATCCAAACCCATTTCCCTTCTAACCTTACACAAATTTCTTCACCTACATAAGACAATACCAAACAAACACAAAACAAATCCAACACATGCCAATTAAACCCCTTTATTCCCTTTTTCCCACAATAACCCCAACTAACCTCTTTTAACCTTTGCCCGAATTACCCTCATAAACCAAATCTATTTTTTTATCACCATTACCTCATTTCCACCACCTTCCCACATGACCTCACCATAACCACATGCTCCCTTCTAATTCCTAAATTACCCCCACCTACATTCCAAAACCTCTCCCCATTTTATCCTACACCATTAAACCTTCCCAAAATATCCTAGCTCCATGGCACCTACTATTTGAAGGAAGAGAGAGCCTTTTATCAAAGGAGCTTTTAGATAGGAATTTCTAGAGAGAGAATTGTAGAGAAAAACACCATTTGTAAATAGTTTTATTTTATTCTTTTTATTTTTTTAGAGATTTGGTGAGATTTAATTGCGAGTAATTGAATTGCATGGAAGAGGATAGAGTTCAAATTGCCAATTTCAAGGAAACTTGTTGAAGATTTGTTCTCTTTCTCTACCCCTTTATTGTATATGCCTTTGATTATTTGTTCATCATGTTTAATACCATGTTAGGCTAAATTCCCTTTCAAGGGGGGGGGGGGGGGGGGGGGACCCCTTATTTGATGTTATTTTAGTTTAATTAGTTTGATTGCTTGAAAATTCACTTTGAATATTAATTTTGATCCCTCACCCTTAGATTTACGCCTCGATAGAGGGTAAATGATTTTCGAGAGAAAATTGAAATTCTATTTATAATACCCATTTTAGATTCGAACTAGAGATGGGGGTTTCTTAAGTGGGATATTATAACTTAAATTTCAACTTTAAATTTATTTTCTAAGATTTACATGGATTTTAATCGATCGATCCTAGCGGGTGACTAATTAAAAGGAGTGTAGATCTATTTTCTAGAGTTGTGGGGTGTTAAACTTAATTTTCTAAAAAGTTACTACTAAAATTACATTTGCAACGAGAGTTGATTTGTAATTTTGATATTAATTTGGGAGAATTCAATTAATTAAATTAATTAGTTAGAATAGTTAAAATTTGTGGTGTAATCCCATTCCTTGATTGTTCTCATAATTATTTACCTCACTTTATCTCTTATTTTAGTTTAGACTTTATTTTTCATTTTAGTAACTTTCTAGTTAGTTATTTTCATCTCATAATTTAGTTTAGTATCATTTCACCTCATCGAATTGTTTTAATATTGAAAAAATAAAAAAAATTTAGAAAAGTGAAGAAAACAAAAAGAAAATAAAAATTGAACTACATTTGAGTTTGTCTCCAGCTTACCCCCTTGGAAGTGGATTGATACCCTTATTTACCTCTACACTTGAGTTGATATTATTTTGTAGGTATTTGAGGATTTTGATTAGAGGAGCTTTTCAAGCAACGGCGAAAGAAAATGATACACGCAAAAGTGCTTTCTATCAAATGGCGTCGTTGACGGGGACAAGAAAAGTCAAAGTTATCAAATGGCGCCGTTGCTATTCTTGGGATCGTGAAGCTCGGAGCGGATTTCAACTTGTAGTTCATTTTTTTTTGCACTTTATTATTTTTTGTACCATTTTTATATTTTTAGAAGGTTTGTATTAGGATTCTATCATTGCTTGTATTGCGGTGCTTAGAGACACCTTATTTTTTTTTCATTTTAAAAATTCTAATAATCGAAGACAAGCGTGATAGGAAAACCGGACAAGGTAGAGAAAGGGCATCCAAGGCGAGTAAAAGAAGCCTCTCTACCTTGGATCGGTAGGACTCTCAGGACCGACTGAGATAGGCGTGAGCTCCCCTCGGTCGACTCAAATTTTTCATCATCCCACGGCCTAAAAATCGTGGGAGGTAAATTTCTCTAACAATCGCGCCTCTCTTGTTAGCAACTCAATTATCGTGTGTGCTTTGTGTGCTCTTACTTGATTTTATTCTCGCATTTATTTTCGAATGGTGTAATGAATTAATTAATTAAGACCTACGCCCGGTCACTCACGAGAAGGGATTTCATCACCAGACTCACTCGCTTACCAATTGTGTGCTACCCTAGCCATCACTAAATTTAAAATCAATTAACTAGGTAGCCCACTTGGAGAATATTTTTGAAAAGGCGATCACTAAGATTTCCGTGATTTTTTATTGCCCGCGGACTTAATTAGAATTTGACTACCCTTTCACTAAATCTAAAGATAAAAATTGGCTATGTGCTTGTTAGGATTTATTCTTGACTTGTGTGTGTGTCCAATTCATTTTTCGATAGTCAGTTTTAGTAAGTTCGTCCAAAATCAAAGAGTCCACATATTTTTCCCCACCTTTTTCTTCCAAAAAAAATCCAAAAAATTTTTCTTTCTTTCCTTTTAGAAAAATCCAAAAATATTTTCTTTTTTTCCCTTTTAGAAAAATTCAAAAATATTTTCTTCTATTATTTTTACAAAACGTCCTAAAATATTTTCTTTCATTTTTGTAAAATATATATATATATATATATATATATATATATATATATATATATATATATATTTTCTTTCTTTCATTTTAGAAAACCCCAAAAATATATATATTTTTTATTTTTATAAAAAATCCATAAATATTTTCTTTCTTTCATTTTAGAAAAATCGAAAAATATTTTCTCCCTTTTTCTTCCAAAAAATCAAAAAATATTTTCTTTCTCTCATTTTTAGAAAAATTCAAAAATATTATCTTCCTTTATTTTTCACAAAACTCCGAAAATATTTTTTTCTATTATTTTTATAAATAAATCCAAAAATATTTTCTTTCTTTCACTTTAGAGAAACCCAAAAAATAAATTCTTTCCTTCATTTTCAAAATATCCAAAAACATTTTCTTCCTTTATTTTTCAGAAAAATCCAAAAATATTGTCTTTCTATCAATTTTAGAAAAATCTAAATATATTTTCTTTCCTTTTGAAAAAATTTAAAAATCAATAAAAAAATTCTCTCCTCATGGCCGAAGAGCGTCCTTTACGAGACTACTTTGGTCATTTTCCGTTAACACGTGACACGTGTGAGAGTGATTTTGAGCCGTCTCTTTATGATATTTTTAGTGGTTTCACCTCTCTCACGAGTACCTTTGATACTCTTGACCCATCTCTACACGCACCTCATATTCCATCACCCTCGGTGTCAAGTGTCGACGTGCCGCATCCCTTGTTGTGCACGTATTGTTATTATGCCGATCACATATCCCATGAGTACCCTTACATTCTATATCCATCCGAACTCACCATGGAGCATGTGTATCCATGTGACACTGTTGCGGAACCCACCTCGGCCTACTATTTCGATACACCCAATCCCGAGTTTTGTGAGTCCCCGAGTTATTCGTGGAGGCTTAATCACCCTTCCACGCAATACGAATCCCAACCCAGTGTTGTGAATCCTCACACATTCCCACAGTCGTCATGGCAACCTTGTGCACCCATTCATGATCAGTTCCCTCACTACGCACCCCATGAGTATCAACCATTTGCCCATCACGAAAATGATCCTTTCGTGGATGATGAATTTGTCCCCACTCCACACACTTCATTCGAGTATTCTTCGTAGTCTTGTCCATAGCGAGTTGTGTCCACCTCACCCACCGCCTCCACCCATCACTCCACCACCTCCATCCACATCCTCTATCGAAAGCCTCTTGCAAATGTTCATACTTGAGCAAGAGCAAGCCACGCAAATTCGAAATGAAGTCCTCCAACGGCTTGAACAAAGATTAAATGAAATTGAGTGTGAGAGAGAGTCGGATATACCCATGGATCCACCCAACGTTGAAACCAAGTCTGATGATGATGTGTCCTCTTGTGACACAGATTTTGAGTGTGACCAACCTTACCACCCTGAAAATCTCGAAGTTGATACCACTCCATGGTTCGGGTCCCAAGTCGACAATTGTGTTGACTTACCTTTCGATAGTGAGCCTGATCAAATCCCATCATGTCTATATGAACCCCACCTTGCGGTTCGTATTCCTTTTCCCGTTGAATCCAAAAAAATGCCCGAGTCTACACCCATTGAGCACACTGTATGTATTCCCGAGTAACCACTTCATTTTAAGTTAGCTCCGGCTACAAGTATTCATCATTTTCCTGAGATAGAATCCGCGATAGTTCCTAACTATCCGGATATAGATCATGTTCCACCATGCATAGCTCCCATTGAGCCTGATATTTCTACTGATTCCTCTATCTCAGATCTTGGTGCCTCGTCTTACCCACCCACCACATTCATCAATGCTACTCTTATTGAGAAGTTGGCCACTACACCTTTAGAAACCAAACTCACTTGTGAGTATTCCATTACTCCTCCCAATGAGTGTGTGTCTCCAACGCTTGAGTTGGTTCATCTACCTCCACCATTTATTCCACCTGATACACCGTTTATCCCACTCTTTACCCCCCCCCCATTGTTCCTTCTACCCCACTACCTGGTTTGGATCTTGATTTTATACATTTCATGTTTCCATCTACATTTTTAGATCCTCACCTAAAACCATCCTATACCACCCATGAGAGTTTTTATGGTGCTACTCTCCACTTCTGTGACATCTAGCTTGTTCCTCTATACCAGCCACTCTCTTGTGGTGTTGACTTTTCTTCTCAATAGCTCCCTGGTGTGTCACGGCGCGACCAATATCATCGCCCATTTATAGAATGGTCGTGTGATTTATATGATCCCCAGCCCATCACTATTGACAAACTCTTTTACCTTCCCATCCAACTTGAGCACCATTCTTATAGGCCCTAGTTGTCCTCACATTCCGGCTCAGTAAGGCCCGTGATCGGTGCCTAGTCACCCTTACCCTAATTCCCACCCACCCATGGTCCACCGATGCTTTGCATCATGTGATTCATTTTTCCATACAGGTGCATCGACCACTTTAGCCTTTATCCAACAAGACTGACGCTTCAGTCTTGTTTGGGGGTGATTCTAATCACCCATTTTTCTGTCGCCTCGCGCTTTCATAGTTCTTATCCTTAGGGTGAGATCCCATCAGTCTGTCTGAAGACATTAAACTTAGCTCTACCGGGAGGCAGCCCGTGTTTCTTGTACTAATCTCTTCTTGTTTGGGGGTGGTGTTTCACATCACCCTATGCTTTATCATGTTTATAGACTTATACACATTTTTTTCTCTCTTATCACTTTTTATTCAGGTTTCATTTTGGTTTCATCTATCCACTTCATTAGCGGTTCATTCTGGTAATTTCTTCCCTACCTTATGCTCTCAATTTTAAAAATCATTTCACCTAACATCGAGGACGATGTTCCTTTTTTCTTGGAGGTGGGGAATTTTATCAAAATCGTACCTCTTTTGAAAAATTTTGATTTTTTAAACCTGATTTTTAAAATTTCGTGCAGTTTCTTTCATCTCACTCATTGATGTGAATTTTCAATCATCCATCATTTAAGTCTAGGAATAAAGCTAGAGGGTTTATATTTGTTCTAAATAGCTTATGTAGTACATAACAAGGCATATTGCACTATGAATTTCTAGACTCAAAAAATATGTGCACTTATCACGTCACTACCGTTTAGAGTTGAGGAGTACTAGAATTCTAAAGCGAACCTTAAGGACCACTGGTAGAGACTTTAGCTTGTGAGATTCGTGCCTTTCACCCTTTCATAGTGTTTTACGCAATCTTCGAGTCACAAGTTGATTCAACTTCCTTTGGGTCTTCACGTTAATAGTTGTATGATCTCATTATTCTTCATTTTTGGCTTGATCACTGAGAACGGCATCATTTTCGAGTTGTAAGAAACGCGTGTCTTGAAATTTGTCCCGAATACTAGATTTTCATCCATACATCTTCCACTTTTCCATATATCATCCCCATTACATTCCTATATTCTTCCATATTCCCATTTATTCCCCTCATCACACATTCCCCATCACATTAACACATCATTCATCATATTGAGAAATATAGTGTGATTTCAAATGTAAATGTCTTCATTGTTGGTTTGATAAAAAAATAAAAAAAAAGAGAGAAAAAAGAGAAAAACATAAAAATAGCAAAAATAGAGAAAAAAGAAAAGAAAAATCGAAAAAAAAGAAAGAGAGAAAAGAAAAGAAAAGAAAAGAAAAGAAAAGAAAAAGAGCTTGTAGTTAGTAGTTGGTTTTAAAATAAAGACATTTGTGCCTAAAGTGTATACACTCTTCTATCGCATCCATTTTTCATCCATTTCCCATCGCATAATACATCCATCATTTTACACATCCATCACTCATCCTTAATACCACTATCACCATCCCATTTTATCCTTCCTATCATATCCTGCTCATGCCATTTCATTTCCACTCACTCATATACATCCATATTTCCCCTAGGTGTTCGGGCAAATGAAAGACAACGTGGTGAATAACTCGACATTCTCACTATAGTGATTAGCATTCTTTCATGAGATCATTTTCTTTCTAATTGTTCGTTCTTTCTTATGTGTGTGTGAGACGTTTAAACTTTCTTACATTTACTCACCTCCTCACACACAAGAGCGATACACTTACTCTAATCTCGAGAGTTCGTTTGAGAAAAATATATCCGTGAGATTTGAAGTTGAAGCGTTGATTCCGAAAAGGCAATCTAGAAATTACTCTTATGATACTCGACCTATTTTGACTTATTCACACTACACAGGTTGAGGTCTAGGAAGGATGTGCCTTGAGTATTTACTTAGCTCAATCTTTTTACGCATTCTAGCTTGTATTTTTGAAAATATTTTCTCATGTGATGGATTGTGCGATTATTCTACGTCTAATAATAGATTGGCTGCCTTTCAATATATCTTTGCAAATAAAAATTTTGTGGGTATATTCCCTACAAACCCTCACGAGACACAACTCGTCCTGTAGGGCAACCTATAGGTTTAAAGGCTTGTTGCACATGCTAAGTGCAATCGCAAGTGCCCTCGAAAGTGGTACACTTTTGGTTACTTATCTTTATCTTTATCTCTATCTTATTACTCGAGGACTAGCAACGCTTTATTTGGGGGTGGTGTGATAAGCACCCAAAACTGTACAATTTATACCCCAAATAGACGTACTTTAGTTGCTAATTCTTGGCAATATGGGTCTTAGTTTGATGGCAAGAAATGAAGGCGGTTTTGAAGAAATCGACCCATGGCATTTCAAGTTCGTACTCCCTAGGGAGAGCCCATGGGAATACTAAATGTCGGCATCACCAGGTTGAAGGGAAGCTTTCTTGGTCCCATTTTTACAAAATAGAGTATCGTCTGGTGTGCGTGCATTTTAGGGTTTAGGCTCTTTGTTTTATTTCAGATTCTTATGCTATATCTTCTTGCAATGGTTATCTAGGATGAATTCAGATAATAACTTGTATGAGTTATATATGAAGCTATATGGTACTGTTGATATTATTAAACGATATCTGGAGTGAAGAATTTTAGATAATTTTTGAAACTAAGAATCACTTTTTTGCCTCCAATTAAGACAAATGCATTTAAAAAAAATAAAAATTTATATTTTCATTAAAAAATGTTTTTTTTAATAAAAAACTGTTTTTAATAAGAATCTCTTTCAAAAATATTTCTTTTTTAACTTTTCATAACTATTTTAAAAAAGCATTTCAATTGTTTAAAAAAATTGTTATTTTTTTAATTAAAAAACTGTTTATAAAACATAAAAAGTTGTTATATATAAAATAATTTTTTGACAAAACAAACCGTTTTAACTATTAAAAGCGTCTTAAAAAAATTACCGGCGGTTTATAAAATTACAAAATGCAATTATGAATTTTTTATATTTTAGTAACACGATCGCGACCTAAATAAACTGCGACGTGGCATGGAGTCGTATTTTTTGACACCGCTGACTATTTTAAAAGATCTTTTTACTCTTTAGAACAAATGGTCCACGCCAGTGATATTTTTAGGCGGTCCGATCACCTACACATACCGCTGACGCAGACCATTTTTTCTAATATGTTGGTCCAATGTAGAATAGAAAAGCCAATCCAATGTAGAATGACAAGTTCATATTCTCCATCGACGATGATATCAAATTAGAGCTGGAAAAGCCCTACTCAGAATCAACTATGGGGTTCGAAATATACCACATTCGGCACTTGAGGAAGGAGAAGTGTATTGGTGTTGTTCGCATTTTTCTCCAAAGTTTAATGGCAATAAATGAAGGCGGCTTTGAAAAAATGGACCCATGGCGTTTCAAGTTCGTACTCCCTAGGAAGAGCCCCGGGGAATACTAAATGTCGGCATCACCAGGTTGAAGGGCAGCTTCCTTGGTTCCAGTTTTACAAAATAGAGTATCGTCTGGTGTGTGTTCATTTTAGGGTTTAGGCTCTTTATTTTATTTCAGATTCTAATGCTATATCTTCTTGTAATGGTTATCTAGGATGAATTCAGATAATAACTTGTATGAGTTATACATGAAGCTAAATGGTACTGTTGAAATTATTAAACATTATTTGGAGTGAAGAATTTTAGATAATTTTTGAAACTAAGAATCACTTTTTTGCCTCCAATTAAAACAAATGCATTTAAAAAAAATAAAAAATTATATTTTCATTAAAAAATGTTTTTTTAATAAAAAACTATTTTTAATAATAATGTCTTTCAAAAATATTTATTTTTTAACTTTTCATAACTATTTTAAAAAAACATTTCAATTGTTTAAAAAATTTGTTATTTTTTTAATTAAAAAATTGTTTATAAAACATCAAAAGTTGTTTTATATAAAATATTTTTTTACAAAACAAACCGTTTTAATTATTAAAAACGTTTTAAAAAAATTACCGGCGGTTTATAAAATTACACAATGCAATTATGAATTTTTTATATTTTTAGTAACACGATCGCGACCTAAATAAAATGCGATGTGTCATGGAGTCGTATTTTTTCACACCGCTGACTGTTTTAAAAGTAATCTTTTTACTCTTTAGAAAAAATGGCCCACGCTAGCGATATGTTTAGGCAGTCCGATTACATACACGTACCACTGACGCAGACCTTTTTTCTAATATGTTGGTCCGCACCAGCAATATCAATTGACGATATTATAAAACAGTTTTAAATAAAATGTACAATTTTTATATAAAAGACAAAATTTTAACGGTTAAAACAATTTATTTTTGTAAAAACAGTTAGTTTATTTTGAAAATTTGATGTCTTAGAAACGTGATTGTTTTTTTTTAAATATTGAGGCCTTAGAGATGCGATTGAATAGTTCTGACAAAAATATTTTTAAAAGAGATTCTTATTAAAAACATTTTTTTTATTGAAAATAGAAATTTTTAGTCGTTTTCAAATACATTTGTAAGTCTAAGGGTGTAAATGACATTTGATATCAAAATGGAGTGTCTTAACAATTGGTTGGAGTTCTAATAGTCACTCCCTATTATAAAATGATGTACATGATAGTTTTTTGATCAGATATGAGTGTCAATACAGTTGAATCTTATTATAACCACAAAGATTATTATCTTTTTTATTTTTACTATATATTCAATAGTGGTTGCTTTATGTAAATAAGTCCCTTAGGTTAGTGTCATAATTTCTTTCACTTCTAAAGTAATTATTTCATAAGGTTCTTATAAACATCTTAATTTTTTAATTTTTTTAACTTAGTTATTAATTATTTATTTTTTATTTGAAAATATTTATTCTTAATTATTTGAACTTTACTTCAATTTTGTGTTGTAGGCATTGTATTGTTCGGACTCGACTTTATGTATTTTTTCTTATGTATAATATATATATATATATATATATATATATATATATATATATTATAATTTGATTGATAAAATATATTATTACACGTGCTATTATTTTTACGCCCGCGCATAGTGCGGGTTAAATATTAGTTTAATTTATATTATTATGGACATATACATTAAGTACATACACGTGCAAAACATGTGTCGAGCTCGCGCAAATAAGTGTTGGACATGTGAAATTACGTGTTCAACGAGTTACTTTATATTTAAATTGTGAATACATTAAAAGGAGTGTCGAAAAAGTTTCCAATAGTATCGGTGTCCAACATGTGTAGAACACAAGCACGTTGCCTTCTTAGCAATGTCGGTGCTTCCTAGCAACTAAATAACTATGGTGGTTGTGAGAAGATACTAGAAGACCACAACCGAAGGATAAGTGACACCAAAGTTAGGGGCAAAAGAGAACAAAATCTAAAGTTTTGGTTCAAAGTCTCCGTAGAGTTAACTCAAAATCGACCAAGTTGATTTGGTCTCGGAAGGCTACGGTAAAGTTACAGGTCACGATAAAAAAAAGGAATAATTCAATACCGTTACAACTCTTCAATATATTGGACGCTCCGAGATATCGCGTCAAAATATCAAGCGAGACATACAAACTCGATCGTGATGCTTACCATTTGCAGAAAAAGAACTGAATGGACAGAAAGTTGGAAAATAATTCAAAGAATCTTCAATATATCTTACCTTTTGCAGTTGATTTGAATCAATAAGCCAAAATTAGAACGGGTGAGGTTAGGCTACAGGGTTCATCCTAAAAACATCATCATTGTTGATATATCGACCACAAATCATCTATTTTTCCTATAAAACTTGGTCACCGGAGCTCATACGCAATCCTTAGTTGCCTGAGCTACTATATGATCTCCCCTTATTGCCTGAGGAAACCCTAATTTCTTTGCACTGAAAAACTGTCAGTCGACTCTCTCTCTCTCTTGTCTATGTAAATGTTAAATGCTTTACATGTAAAAACGAGTGTGTATCCTCTTTGTTTTGTACAAATAATTAAGATTTTAAAATATAGAATATTTTTTTAAAGGCCTTTAATCCTCTTACTAAAAAATAAAATTTGTATTCTCGTTGGGAAAAATAACATAATAAAACATAACATTTGTATCCTCTTTAGAAAAAAAACTACTAAAAAAGTAACTTTTGCATCCGAGGGACATATCTGAGGGATGAAAATGAGGAATGAAATCCGTGGGACATATATGTTTGAGTGAGGTTGTGAGAAATGATAAAAAGGCACGAGAAGGAGGTGAGGCCTTTTGCTTGCGTGAGTCGAGGCGTAAGCCTCGAGGTGTTAAAAAATTATGCATACTAAGGCATAAGCCTCAAATAAAAATTTATAATAATATATAAAAAATAATAGAAAATTATTATTTATTATTTAATTGTGTAAAAAATCAATATAAACTAACTAACAATCGTTTACAAAAAAATATTAATATTACATATAGGGTCAAGATAATGTGCAAATTTGAATTTTTTTATCAAATATAAATGAAAATATTATTATGTGTATAAAAATAAAACCTAATGTATTATATTTATATAATTACTTTATATGAAATAAATACCAAAGAATATATTATTTTATTTTATATCACACAATATTATATTATTTATATAAATTTTATATCAAAGAATATATTAATTGTACAAGTTATAAAAAAATATAACTGAAAGAATATCAAATATAAAAGTTGTTTTCAAACATACATAACAAAACATATATATCAATTTGGTTTCTTTTATGTCGGTATAGGCCATATAGATTTTTTAAACTCATGCACAACCTTTTTAAAACATTTTTTTTACGAAAATAGAATTTAAAATAGAACCTACTGTTTGTAGTAGAAAACCCACTTTTTATAAAATAATCTATGTCGCTAAACGATCTATCTATCTATCTATCTATCTATCTATCTATCTATCTATAAAGAGGGGGAGAGAGAGAGTAAACAATTAGGCACCTTCGAAAATTTTGTTACTTTTTACCTTGAAGCATTAATCTTTCACCTTTGCAACTTTACACATTACCCTAAACCTTTATAGTATGTTAAAATTTTCCAAAAATTGGGGAATCGACCTAATATACATTGACTCTCATTTACAAGGGTGTAAAAAAACCCGATCATGCTCAAGTTTGGTTTGAACAACTCAAAGAGCTTAAAAATATGATCAAACTTGACTCATTTTTAAGAACCTTGAAAGAGATCCTAGGCGAACAACATGATTCGAGTATTTTCTAGTACTGTTTTTTTAGTATGCTTACTTGTAGTCGGTAATGTAACGAGCTCAGAAATAAGTTCAAGCTTTCTCATTTACTTTTGAAGCTAGTCTTGAACATTTTTATCAAAACGAACATGAATCGAGCTTGACTAGCTTCATTCTTATTACAACAGTAGTTAACTAGACTATAGTGATTAATTGATCTTACGTCGGACCAAGTCACGTGATTCTTAGCCCGAGACTGCTTCAAAACACGCCAAGATCACCATTAGAGAGTTTAATTCGGTTGCTTCTTCTTCATAAAATGAGAAAGTTCTAACCATTAGACAGTTCAATTAGTCTGCCTCTTCTCCACAATATGAAATGGTATTATCATCAAAGAGTAGATGTGATATTAAAATAAAAGAGCCTCCGTTTCCACCTATAAAAAACCCTCAATGTAGGTACCAAAAATAAATATCTCAATAAACCTACTAAAAGCTTCCATCAGTAAAATGAAAAGGAAAGGGTATTGTAGTTCCATTTGCCTAAGTGATCTGGAGAGAAGCTCAAGAAGATGAAAAATTTAACCATCCCAAACTGTGTGTAATACCCCGTAATTGTGGGTTAAATTAAAATTAATCCGAATTTCAATATTACTTGGGAATAAAGTAATAGGTGATTTATGTTAATATTACTTAGTGATTAGAAGTAATATATGGTTATGGCTTTACATATGATTATGATATAATAAAAAATTTCGTGAGTGACGAATACGACAATTACGGGAATTAAGTCGGGACGTGCGTGAGTCGTGTCGGGACTAAATTTAAAGGAATTAAAAGTAAAATATTTTATGTCATCCAAATGGTCGTTTTGATTGCGTAAAAGTGTACAAAAGAGTTTAAATAGTCGAAAAAGTCTACTTGGGTGTTTGATTTGGGTCTCGAGGATTTTTGGAACCGAATAGACACCTTAGAGGGGTATTTTAGTCATTTTACATAGGAGTTGAACAGTAACCACGGAAATTGAGGATTATTATATAAGTCTAAAAGGTGGTAAGATACATTATTCATCACCAAACATAGAGAGAAAGACTTAGGGGAGAGTAAGAGATTTCTCTGAAAGTGAAGAGACACCTCTAGAAAGCCAAGAAGCCAAAGGTCATCCTACACCATCACCACCACCGGAAATTGTCCGAAAAGGGAGAGGACCACCAGTAGACTATCACCCCCCAAAGGTTTAGACCTACAATTTAAAGGTAAGTGACTTAAGCTTTGCAAAATTATCATGTATAATGCCCATGTTAGGATAGTTGTAGAATTCTGAGAAATTGCATGATTTCGAGATAAACCATGATGATTTTAATGGATTCCTTAATAGGAAAAACATGTAGAACAAATATCTTTTTGATTATATATTTTAATCCACGAATTTGGAATCATTTGATAAAGAAAATCTGAGTTTTATATGTTATTCTTGGAGAAATGGTAAAATATGGATTTTTTGGAAATTATGAGAAATGTCATGTTTAATCCAAATCTATTGATGTTTTAGGTTGTTTAATGATTGGAAATCCTTTATATGCATTGTTATATCATTTGGAATGAATGATAAGGAGTTTGGTATCTTAACATAGAGGAGTTGAGAATGAAAATTGGTTAAACCCATAGTCTAAATATGCAGAAAAAGTAGGCTAATACCTGTTCGGTTGATCGACCGACCTTGAATGTCGATCGATCGAATAGATCGATTGATCGATCCAAGATTATCAATCAATTTATCGATCCAAGATTATCAATCGATCGAAAATCCTATAATTCATAAGTTGATTTTGTTTAAGGCTTGATTAAATTTCCCCACTTCCAAGGATGCTTAGTGTAAATTAAATATAGCATAATCGGATTTAGGGAAGGTCAGCAGGGTGGTACTTGAGACCCAAAAATTATTTGTGTGTGAATTAATCCTAGAGAATAGAATAGTGGATTAAAAGTAATTAAAGTTTATCGAAGAATAAATCTATTTGAGGATAATATGATTTTGGGATTTGGGATGACATGCACCAGTAGGGTGTAGATAATTACATACTACATTTACTTGCGAAATAATGGTTAACTTTCGAGTGATGGGAAAACTCGAGAAATATATGTTAATAAGTAGAGTCATAATCTAAAATACGTAGGATATTAAAGAGAAAAATATACTACGTATGAAATTATCATATGGGTTGTGTGAATACCTTATTGATATTATATAGGAGGGGTGAGTACCTATATATTTTATTTGTATGACATACCTACACTGCTTGCTATCGGGGTGGAGGTTTCGCGTTATGGTCGATTTTATCCTGATGAGCCCACTTGGGGGATTTTAGATTCGTACCTTGTGCATAGGACCTTGAACACATTCTATCGGTGTGAATGATAGTTTCGACGGTTGAATGGGAGCGTAGGTATATGCGTGACCCATTTGGCTGGGGAATATGCTCGCCTCCAAATATGTGTGTTATGTTATATATGGTTCGGGAGAGACCTTGAGCCAATAGTCCTTTTTACATCGAGAGGTGTAACTTGACACGATAGCAGAGTATGCATGCATCGCAACTGTGTTTGGGAGGTGCCGTATTATTATATATATATATATATATATATATATATATATATATATATATATATATATATATATATATATACTATGATGTGATCTACTGTGTGGATAAAAATGAATAATAAAATCTGAATTGAGTTAAGTAAGTGAGTACTTAATAGTTAAAGGCCTAGTTCATCTTAAAGAGAAATAAACATGTTTAAATAAAATTATTGTGTGGGAAATACAGCATAAGGAGAAGATTTAGAGTAATAATTAAGAACCTTATTTAGGGATATAATAAGGTACGTTAGTCATGCACACTAGATGAGAGGTGAGATTATCAAGTGAGATCCGAGAACAAACATGTACACAATACCTGCTTAATTGCACTTGTTAAGCACTTGCTATTTTTAAAATCTTTTACAATCCAGCTCTGACCCGTTTACTTGCATATTCTCTTCTCTACTATATCTATATTACTAGGTGCCCAGCACCAGGGACGCTCGACTTAGAGGATGGATATTTTGAGGAGTTTCTGGAGATGCAGCTTTGGATTAGACGTTCATTTCCTTGATTCCTATCTTTATAGTATTTAACTCATTTAGGGCATGTCTCCCAAGATTCTAATAGTTCCATTTCCATTTTGGATTTTGTACTCGTTTTATATTGATACTGTTATTATCATTTTGTGTTGGTTGGTGATGTTGAGATATTTCAACTGGAGAGTTTATTCTAGTTACATTTATAATTGTTGACTTTTAATTTAGTTATGATGGGATGTTACTTATTTTACTTCCGTATGGTGGTATGGATTTAATTAAAATAAAATTGGAAAAGTTTTGATACTTAGCTTAATTAATTATTAGGTGAATTAAGAAGAAATTATGGACGATATCATGGATTTTATTGAGAAATACGCCAAAGTAGAGGACGCAGTCATCACTGTAGAGGCTATGTCCGATCAAGGTTTTAAGCAATCGAAAAGCAATTACACGAAGAAAACCTCTAAGGGAGGAAATCAGTCTGCTCTTATGAAGAAGGGATCACTAAGTGATGCCGACAAGGGATGACCCAAGGCACATACTAACGAACGCAGTTTCCATGCATTGGATACTTTCTTCAAGGATACTTTCTACAAGATGATTTCGTAGATAAGAGACAAGTCATATTTTAAGAGGCCGCCAAAGTTGGCCAGCGATCTTGGAGACAGGGAATCCAACCTTTGGTATTCCTATCGCCAAGACCATGGACACCTTACAGAGAATTATGAGATGTTCAAGAAGAATTTGGTTGATCTCATTCAGGGTGAGCACCTCAAAGAATATATTGACACTTCCAAGTCCAAATATGAGGTCAGGATGGACACAGTTCAGAAGGAAGATGATAATCTCTCGCTTGCTGATTCGGCGTAAATATTTCATATTTATCCCCTTAATTTCAGTTATTTTACAGTCCCGTGCAGAGTAATTAGACTGGATTCATTTCATATTCATGCTATTAACCCTTTTCGACAAGTATTTCTTATTTTGTGTATTTTCGTCTTATTTGACAGGTACTTCGTGCAAGTGAATACGAGAGAGAAACCAAAATAAAGAAAGAAGAGAAGGAAAGGAAAGTAAGTTTAAGGGAATCAAAGTTATTTTATAGCCTGAACCCGAATCCAGAGTCTAAAAGAAAGTTGAATATCTTAAAGCTATGATCATACTGGAAAAAATGACATCCGAATCTGAGCTAAGATGAAGAAATTACGTGCATTCAAAATTGAGAAGAGAATCTAGAGTCAACAGAGGAAATTCAAAATTTTACTTGGTCGAACCGGTTCGCCCCTGGCTCGAACTGGTTCGGATGGTCAGATACAAGATTTTTGGTTTATATCTAATTTTTATCTAGAGATTTATATGGGTTTGGACTTCTTCCAAAACGAATCTAAGTAGTTATAACTTGTAATTAAACTTATTAGAGTTTAGTTTTGACCTAGTTTTTCATACTTGAGAGGGAAGAAATAAGGTTTGCAAGAAGAACAACAAAAATCATTCATTATTTCCATAGTTTTGCTCATATTCTTAATTCAAGTATTATATTATTCTCTTATCTTCTCAAAGGTGCATATTTAGGATTTAATTGTTCTTATTTCCGAGTTTGTGATTGAATACATGCCTTCTTGCAATCTATACGTCATTATGTTTCCATGCAACGTAAATACCATGTATAAGGTTGATTATTCCATGTGAGGCTAAGTTTTAGAGGGTTGGGATATATGAATCCAACTTAGATACTACGAATGGATATAAAATTGGATAAAATTTAATAAATAATTTAGAGATTTGAAATCTTATCGGAACAAATATTGTAGGTCTTTTAATTTCGTTTGCCCTAGGTATTCGGAATGTTTAAGAATATAATACGCGTGTCGATAATTTGTCATTCACATTAAATATATTTTTGACTTGATATTGTGAGGAGTGAAATCTTCATATGTTAAGTACTTAGATAAATTGGATGTTTTCTTTGAATTATGAATTAAATTCTTGAATGTTTTATATCCGACGTAATTACCGATGGTTTGGGTATTGTATTCCGACTCTATTTTCTCATATTTTAGTTAATTCACATCTGTTAATTAGGTTGCATTAGTTACATAGAAAATTTCATAAAATTCGTCACCTTTTCCTTTTTTTTCCTGAGACGATCATTAGGTTTTAGACACATTCCGTTGTAGCCATTTGTTTTTCATGTCCTATCCCCTCTGTTCGATACCTGACTTTCTCAGATTATTACTTACGAAACTGGCTTACTATTGAGCCGTGTTTACACGCACTAGAGACACATTTAGAGTCACGTCAAGTTTTTGATGCCGTTTTCGGGGAATTACGTAGACATACTTGGTTAGGCCGAATTCATCTAATAATTTTACTCTAATTAATAAAAAAGCCAAATTTTTTTCATAAAACCCAAAAATCCAAAAAAATAAAAAAGATTAAAATATCCGAAAAATCAGGAAAAGTAAAGGTATTCTCTTGTGATTTAAATGAAAAACACTCAACCCAATCCTAATCCTATTCCTCCTATGGTACATGAAAATCCCATAGTCAAACTCAATCCTGATAGCCCGCACACTCCAAACGTTCCAAATTTATGGGTTCCACCTCCTACACCACACAAATCCATCACGAATCACACGTCTAGCGTGTCCGGTGAGGATATCAATTCATTAAGTGAGAGCATAATGTTTGACCACACTAGTTTTAGGACGAGTGAGGGGGTGATGCTGTATCTCCCCATAAGAGATCTCTTATACCACGAGAAAAATCTCACTCTGGGGTGCATTATATTTCTATATAATGCGGGGCGGTTTCACATTAGGAATGGGATTATTCAGATTCTCCCAATGTTTCACGGTATAGAGTAAAAAAATCTCTACTTCATTAGAGAGTTCGAGATGTTTAATGTCCAAACGTGCACCTAAAACGTAGTGCACCTCAAGATTTTTGCCTTATCTCTTAAGGACAAGGCAAAGGCTTGGCTTTGGTCACTAGCACCGAACTCGATAGGTACGTGGAGGGATATGAAGGCTAAGTTTCTCCAAAAGTTCTTTCCCTCACCTAGGACTAATTCTATTAGGGATCAAATTCAGACCTTTAGGCAAAACAAGAATGAGCCCTTCGATAAATGTTGGGAGAGGTTCAACGAGTTAATTAACATGTGCCCACACCATGGTTTTGAGAAGTGGAGATTTATCCCCTACTTCCATCATGGGCTTAGCTTAAGTTCCAAGAAACTTGTTGAGACTATGTTCCCGGGGGAGTTATTCAGGTTAGACGCGGATGATACAGAGGCTAACATTAAGTATGTCACTGAGACTACTTAAGCGTGGGACACATCGGATCCAAATACCCAACCCAAAGCTAAACACGCCTCCACGTATCCTTTTGTGTACATACTTTATCAATTAGATGAGGAAGCCGAATTAAAACTTCAAATTAATCAACTAGCCAAGAGGTTAGAAGATGTGGTCGAAGCTAGGGGATAGACGTATCCAACTCCACTCGAGTAATTAGAGAGGAGGTGTGCACTATTTATGAGTTCGGACATTTAACTAAGGAATGTCTGACGATGCTCACCTACAAAGTTATGCTCCAAGAGCAAGTTGAGGCGGTGGGAGCCTATAAGGGTAATTTTAACACGCTTCACGGTACTTCATACAATCCTTCATGGTGAAATCAACCCGATTTTAATTACGGGCAACCAAACGCAATGATGAACCCGAATCCACATATTGACCAATAATTTCCACCTTACCAATAAGAACCACCTATGCAAGCTCCCCTCCTACAAATTATATAATCCCATAGCGAAAGAGTCTCGAGGACACTTTAGCCCAATTCATGCAAACTCAGTCAGCGATAAATGCTTAAAATGCCCAAAATTTTATCGACTTAAAGGCATCGTTATCTAAGTTTCAATCTTCCCTAAGTGTCTAAGAGAAGGACAAGTTTTCTTTCCAAAGCCAAAGACCTCCCCAAGGTCAAAATTTTGTTAGCTCTAATACCAACGAGAACAAAGAGGAGTATCAAGTGATTACTACTCTACATAGTGGGAGAGTTTTTGACTTATCACCTCCCCCACATGACGAGCAAAATGAAAAGGAGGTTTTTCCCAACACAAAAGTAGCCGAAGATGCCCCGTTGGAAGAGAGTAATAAAGAGGACACAGTTAGGCCCGAGGTGGTAGTGAAACCCCTAATGTCGCTCCTTACCCTTAATGGTTGGTCCCTCCCCCTAAAGGGAGCTCCCGTGACGATATCTTAGAAGTGCTTAAGCAAATGAAGCTTAATTTACCTTTTCTCGAGGCAATCAAGTAAATTCCCGCATATGCAAAGTTTCTTTAGGACTTACTGACGGTGAAACGTAGGTTAAAGGTAAATAAGAAGGTCTTATTAGCACAACATGTAAGTTTGATACTTTGGAGTGACCTCCTCACAGAGTATAAAGATCCGGGTACACCTACCATTTCGTGCATCATTAGAAAGAGCAAAATTAAGAGAACGGTATTAGATTTAGGGATGAGTTTTAATATTTTACCTTAATCCATTTATAGATAGCTTGATTTGGAGGACCTTAAAACCCTAAAATTACTCTCCAACTCGTAGATTGTTCCGTAAAGATACCTCCGGGGATTGTTGAGGACATGATCGTCTAAGTTGACACTTTATACTTCTCGGTAGATTTTGTAATTTGGGGCACGGATCCCTCCTCTCCCTCAATCCATCATGGTCCCGTGATCGTTGGCCACCCATTCTTAGCTACGACTAATGCTTTGATTAACATGCGAAATGGGCCAATGAAACTCGCGTTCGGGAGTATGACACTCGAGACAATATCTTCAATATCACCAAGCAAATGGGTGATGACGACGAGTTACTCGAGCCGAATCTTATAGAGGAGGTAGTACACGAACATTTTAAGGGTAATCACACTAGGGATCCATTAGAGGCATGTCTTGTTAGGGATAGTAAGAGTGATAGTGCGTACACCGATTTCGGGCGTGAGGTGAAGGAGATAAGAGAGTTGTTAGATGTGAGTGAGAGCGATGAGGACATGAGAGATTTTAGTTGGGTATTATGATTCGAGGAACTACTACTGAGGGAGTCACGCATAGTTCCCTCCAATGAGAAATTTCCTACCCTCGAATTGAAAAATCTTCCTTCTGATGTCAAATATGCTTATTTAGGAGAGGATGAGACATATCCCGTTGTTTTCTGCTCGAGACTAAATAAAGAGCAAAAGGGAAATCTTTTGGCCATTCTGAGGATGCACTGAAGTGATTTTGGTTGGAGCATTATGGATTTAAAGGGTAGAAGTCCTTTAATTTGTACCCATAAAATCCATCTCTAAGGGGATGTGAGACCCTCGAAAGAGATGCAAATGTGTTTGAACCCGACGATGAAAGATGTCGTGAAAGCGGAGATCATTAAATTATTAGATCTGGGCATCATCTATCCCATCTCGGTTAGCAAATGGGTTATTCATATTCAAGTCATCCCAAAGAAGTCGAGAATGAGCGTGGTTGAAAATGCGAAGGGAGAACTTATTCCAAAGCGTACTACCACTGACTAGCGCATTTGCATTGACTACCAGAAGCTCAATGCCGAGACTTGAAAATATCACCTTTCTTTGCCATTTATTGACCAATTGCTTGAGAGATTCTTGGGCCACCCTTTCTATTACATTTTAGATGGTTATTCAGGGTGTAAACAAATCGAGGTGGATGTGTTAGATCAAGAGAAGACTACATTCACATATCCTTTTGGCACGCTTGGCTACAAACGTATGCCATTCGGATTGTGTAATGCACCTGCGACCTTTCAATGGTGCATGCTTATTTTATTTAGCGACATGGTCAAAAGGGGCCTTGAGGTGTTCATGGACGATTTTAGTGTCTTCGGCTCCTCTTTTGACTACTGCGTCGCTAATCTAAAGAAGGTTTTAGACCGATGTGTGGAAAGTAACTTGGTACTCAATTGGGAGAAGTGACATTTTATGGTTACCAAAGCGTAGTTCTTGGACACATTGTGTCATTCAAAGGTATAGAAGTCGATAGGGTGAAAATTGACGCTATAGCCGATCTTCCCCAAACTTGTCACTAAAAGATGTGCTGTCTTTCTTGGGCCACGCAGGGTTTTATTGTAGGTTTATTAAGGACTTTAGGGCCATCGTTAGGCCCTTAAGAAACCTACTTATGAAGGATGCCCCCTTTGAGTGGAGTGAATAATGCCAAGAAGCTTTTAACAAATTGAAAAGCATGCTAGTCTCCACTCCCATCATGCAATCCCCGAATTGGACCCTTCCATTCGAGTTTATGTGTGATGCGAGTGACTTTGCGGTTGGGGCTATTTTGGAGAAACGAATAGATAAGAAATCCCATGTCATTTACTACGCTACCCAGACCTTAACCATGACTTAATTGAACTTCTCCATCACGGAGAAAGAATTGTTAGCTGTAGTATTCGCCCTTAACAAGTTCCGCTCCTATTTTATTGGGACGCCCATCACGTGCTTTACTTACCACGCGACTCTCTAATATATCCTTTCTAAGAAGGACGCAAATTCGCGCCTCATTAGGTGGATATTATGTAATACCTCATATTTTTATGGATATTTTAATTGGGTTTATTAAATTTAAATTGAAAAATTTATTTAGAATAAATCATATATTAATTAGTGTGACTTGGGTTAGTATTTAATATCATAAATTAAAATGTATATTACTTAGAGAATAAGTAATATAAATTATGGAATATGTTACAGTGTGTCATAAGTAAGAAAAACGACAATTATTAATTACTTAGTCGGGACGCACATTTGAGATATGCCTGGATTTAATATGAGCTTTATGAAGTAAGTATAATATGTTGAACCCATATAGACATTTCGACTGCGTAAAAGTGTCGAAATAGTCAGAAACTACATTCGGGCATATGTATAGGGTCTCGGGTCATTTCTCCCCGCAAGTGAAAAGTCATTTTTTGACCTTCGAATTACCAACCCATGAAGAGATACGGGATTAGATACTTTAAAATCAACTCTTTGGCTAATCAAACGGGGAATTGACAAATCAAAGTTGGAGGAAACCAAAGGAGAGAAAGTGTGAGAGTTTTTACAAGAAAGTGAAGAGTTTCTTAAGGACGTGAAGGGTTTTAGAGGAGGAGCAACACTACAGCCACCTTGCACCACCACCATACACTATCAAAATTTAGGAAGAACGAGGAGGAGGAATCACATCATCTTCTTCAAAGGAAATTCAGAATCATCCTAAGAGGCAAGTTGTTTAAACTTGCTTAATTATGAGTTGTTATAAACACATGCTAGATTATTAGATTTTTAGATAAAAAACCATGTTTAAGAAGTTTTGATTTGAGATAATATCAATTGGAATTATAAAACTCATGAATTGGTTTATTTTCAAAATTTGAGAAAAGAATGTGATACAATTGGAGATTAAAGTATCTAAATAGAAATGAAGTGAATTTACACGAATTCGAAAGTCAAACGCACGTGAAATCGTTTTAGAAAATGAAGAACATTGTATGTTGATTTTAGGTATGTTTTTGTAACACCCAGCCCGCCCGGGGAGAGCGAACGGAGCGCTACTACGATAAAACTATACTAATTACACAATATAAACAAGGTATAGAGCATATAAATCCCACAAGCAACAAAAGAGAACTATAAATCTCAATATTTCTTCAAATAAATACAACAAGTCTCTCTAATTAAATACAACAACTAACTCGAAAAGTAAATACAAATCTCCAATTCTCTATACATCAAAATAATACATGTCTTCTCATTTCTTGTATTGCAATTCTTCCCAAATAATCCACGCTAAAATCATCCCAATTGGTCCATAGCACTCAAATCCGTGCTCACCTACCAACTAAGAAAAATATGGGGAAGTACACAATACGACAGTAAAGATGCTCAACAATAATATGTTAGCGATGAATAAAGCGCAACAATACGAATATGAATATTCAAGTCAAATGCAAATCTCAATAGCATTTTATCAATAAATTTCTCAACAACACATTAACTGGGTCACCAGGCCTCACCCCATCCGCATATGCTTTATCAAGTCATAGCCCTTGGAAGCAGGAATTTTGGCGGGTGTCCAACGTCCGTGCCATATTAAAATCTCATGACAACGTGCTCAATGATAACATGAATAATACCACATGAATCAAAATAATTTCAAAAATTATTTTTTCAGATTTCAATGAATTTAACAATTCAAAATATGAGTTCAATTAACAAGAATTCAACGAAATAAACACTCGCGAGGTATAGGAGCATATTGTGTAAAAACCCATACCTCAAACCACGATGAGAAACCAACCATAAATCTTCCTCGAAATGCAGAAATCGCCAACAAAAATCAGTCCTCAAACATCCACAAAAACTCCTCCAAGATCATCCTCAAAACAGCCCCCAGGAACACCACAAAAACCTAAGGTTGAAAGCATAAATTAAAGGGTACTGTTTGTGTATAAAAGAGAGGAAAAGAAAATATATTTTCTGGGTATTTTTGTGCCACAAGGTTGTATCAAAATACTTGCCCACGATCCCTTTTTATAAGGTAAAAATATAAGAGTTGGAAACCAAAATAACTTCTCAAAAAGACCTGCTGCGCGCGTTTTCTGGAGGGGTCGATCGATCGACCCCCAGGAATCGATCGATCGATCGATCATGCCTAAAATCTGGCAGTTCGCCTTGAAAAATTTATAAGGGACAAAAATTATAAAATCAATATAAAATCCGTTTTCGAAACCGTTTGAAATTATCGCCTTTATAAATAATAACCAACATATTTGAGCAATAAAAACAATTTTATCTCAAAATTTATTTTCTCTTTATTTTGAAAATACCCCCCAAATACGCGGGTTGTTACACTTCCCCACTAACAATGGAATTTCTCTCTCGAAATTCGTTGAATGCCTAACTCTAAAAAATCAGGCCAACAATCTCCAAAACTAATCTCGTCACCAAAAATAAATTCCTCACATCTAATCTAGATGCTAATGCAAAATGATTCTCTAAAAATTTCTATCTCAAAAATACGCGCTACAAAAAAGCAACAGACCCAAAACCCAAGACCCGAGGGTGGTTTTATACCTAAGCTCTGATACCATCTATAACACCCTGCCCTCCCGGGGAGAGGGAACGGAGTGCTACTACGATAAAACTATACTAATTCCACAATATAAACAAGGTATAGAGCATCTAAATCCCACAAGCAACAAAAGAGAACTACAAATCTCAATATTTCTTCAAATAAATACAACAAGTCTCTCGAATTAAATACAACAACTAACTCGAAAAATAAAATCAAATCTCCAATGCTCTATACATCAAAATAATACAAGTCTTCTCATTTCTTGTATTAAAATTCTTCCCAAATAATCCATGCTAAAATCATTCCAATTGGTCCATAGCACTCAAATCCGTGCTCACCTGCCAACTAAGAAAAAGATGGGAAAGTACACAATACGACAGGAAAGATGCTCAACAATAATATGTTAGCGATGAATAAAGCGAAACAATTCGAATATGAATATTCATGTCAAATGCAAATCTCAATAGCATTTTATCAATAAATTTCTCAACAACACATTAACCGGGTCACCAGGCCTCACCCCATCCGTATATGCCTTATCAAGTCATAGCCCTTGGAAGCAGGAATTTTGGCGGGTGTCCAACGTCCGTGCAATATTAAAATCTCATGACAACGTGCTCAACGACAACATGAATAATACCACACGAATCAAAATAATTCCAACAATTATTTTTCCAGATTTCATTGAATTTAACAATTCAAAATATGAGTTCAATTAACAAGAATTCAATCGAATAAAAACTCGCGAGATTTAGGAGCATATTGTGTAAAAACCCCATACCTGAAACCACGATGAGAAACCAACCATAAATCTTCCCCGAAATGCAGAAATCGCCAACAAAAATCAGTCCTCAAACACCCACAAAAACTCCTCCAAGATCATCCTTAAAAGAGCCCCCAAGAACATCACAAAAACCTAAGTTGAAAGCATAAATTAAAGGGTACTGTTTGTGTATAAAAGATAGGAAAAGAAAATATATTTTATGGGTATTTTTGTGCCACAAGACTGTTCCATAATACTTGCCCACGATCCCCTTTTATAAGGTAAAAATATAAGAGTTGGAAACCAAAACAACTTCTCAAAAAGACGTGGTGCGTACGTTTTCTGGAGGGGTCGATTAATCGACCCCCAAGCATCGATCGATCGATCATGCCTAAAATCTGACAGTTCGCCTTGAAAAATTTATAAGGGACAAAAATTATAAAATCAATATAAAATCCGTTTTAACTCCGTTTTCAAAACCGTTTGAAATTCTCACCTTTAAAAATAATAACCAACATATTTGAGCAATAAAAATAATTTTATCTCAAATTTTTTTTTTCCTCTTTATTTTGAAAATACCCCAAAAATACGCAGGTTGTTATAGTTTTAAGCGGAAATTGGTCGTGTGCTCGCGAGTTCTTGTATAAAACATGTTCTAAATAACTTTGTAGTTTTTAAGTTTTTTCAAAATTAAATCAGAAAAGCCTCAAATTAACATTTTATATTTCTGGACAGAATGTAACTTTATCGAGAAAAAGGATTGTTGGGAATTAAATTATAATTCAGGATTATTATAATGATTATGGGTTTTTTACTAGTAGGTACGGGTTGAGGGTAGTTGCTGAAATAATTAATTAAACTATTTAAATCCCTTTGGTTAACAAGAGATGTTAGGAATAATGGGAATAAAATATGAATTATTAGTTTATGGGATAAACTTGAAATACACTCTATGTATGTATAGGATGAGTGCATGCCTATAATATGTTGATTGTGATATTATGTGTAATTTCATGACTAGATACTTGCTATCATGGAAGGTTACGTGTTGTGGGTAATCCTATATTTGTGTGTCGTTAGGGAGAATTTTGATTCGTGCCCCCGAACATAGAACTTACATTGTCATTACCTTGAGAGATGATAATGTATTAACGATCATTTGGATACATTAGGTATAGACGTTATCCTTATGGTGTTAAGGATTATGTTCACCTCCAATATGTGTTATCGTTGTATAGGTTGAGGTGTCACACATTGCCTCAATCCTTAATTTGGTACGTGAGGTACATAGGGACTAGATAGCAAAGTATGCATGCATCGCGAGTTTGATTGTTTGGATGCCATATTAGTATATGTATGTATTAGATAGTGTAATCTATACAGATACATACACTTGTGATAGTTTACTCTATTATTTGTTGTAGAAGTGATTATTGTGAATGTTTAAAATGTACTTTAAGTATGTGAACCTAAGCAGTTAAAATAATGAGAATAAAATGATTAAGAAAGTAAGATAATAACGTATCTTTTGGGAGAAGCGGATGGGTTAAGATATTTATATAAATTAATACGGATTAATCGGGTTGTCTATAGTTGGTTAGGCGGGTAGCTTAACTAGGAAGGAATATTAGAGTACGTTAGGTGTGCACATTAAGTGAGAGTTGAGGACTCATGTGAGAGTAAGCACCTCTAACATGGATATTTACATTAATCATAATACAACATTTTAAACACTTGTTAAATATTTTAAAAACATTTTCGAGGATTTGACTCGAATCAAATCTATTTTTGTAAAACCTTTTAAGTGTCTAGCCACATGTTTCATTCCAAAGCTGACGTGCTGCAGTGCTGTGGATGCTATAGGACCTATAGCTTAGACGTATTTATCCTTATTGTCATCTAACTTATGATTTAATATTTCCATTCGAGCGTGTTTGTTCATTGTCTAGACTTTACATTTGGTCTTTAGTATTACCATTATAACAACCGATTTGTCTCAGTATTGTACTTGGCTTGTATGCAGATTTGGATATGGATGTGTTATCTGATTATTATTCTATTCTGTTTATTATGGTCATTATTATTATGGTGGTTGTGTTATTCATTACTCTGTTGTTTAATTATTATTACTACTACTATTATTATTATTATTATTATTATTATTATTATTATTATTATTATTATTATTATTCTCTATTAATTAAAATTGACATCCTGATTATTAGAATATTTAGCGATTAAAAAAATATTTTTCGACAGTGATGCTAAGAATGGGCCATTTATGAATCATGTTTAATTGAATAATAGACTGATCACCTTATATTTTAATTAGCGGGGTGTCATCGATGATATCAGAGCATCAGGTCCTAGAGTCTTTAGGAATCTGTGCGGACGTATTATGTTCCAACATTGCGTTCTTTGGTTTAAATCCCTATTATTAGGACTGTTGTATGCATATTACCTATTTACATCTTCAGCTTTAGTGATAAAAATAGGTTGTATATTTATGAAATCTATATATTTTCAGATGCCTCCCAGACATGCACTAAGGGCTGGGGCGGCACAACTAGGGCCGCAGTAGGCTCAAGCATAGAGAAACCATACAGTTGCAGACATTCCCGCTATTATTTCCCAAACAGTAAACGCAACAATGAATGCTCATGCTTAGCAGACACCTTAGGATCCACTTCAGAAGCAGGCAGTGGAACCTAGCTAGGGACATATATTACCAATTGAATGGGAGAGAGATTGTGATGCCTTTATGAAAGGCCACCCTCCGGAGTTTCAGGGGAGTTTTGATGTAGTAACAACTTGCTAATAGAAAAAATATATTCAAAGGCATTTATATATGTTCGAATGTACTGATACACAAAAGGAGATACTGTCTATCTTCAAGATAGTAGGGGCAGTACTGCAATGGTGGGAATCAGTCACCACTATACAAGATCGAGATCCTATAGCTATCCAAGAGTTTTGATGCGATTTAACTGCAAGTACTTTCCTCCTATCGTTCAAACTAAAATAACGCAGAAATTTCTTGACATTTCCCAGGAGGGGAAAACTGTGGTAGAATACAAATAGGAATTCACACTCTTAGCCAACTTTGTGAATGATGATTTTAATAAAGAGGCTAAGAAAGCAAAGAATTTTGTAGAGGGGTTGACTTGGAGAATCTAAAAATAATCTTTGGGTAATACAGCCCTGGTGACTTACTCAGATGTTGTCAATGCAACCTTTATGCATTGCGTTGATCATCGTCTACACGTGAAGTGGAACAAGAAGAGTGGTGAATCTAGATAGTTGAGAAAGACTGGAGGTAGTAATACCAATGGGAGTTCTCAGATCAGCAAAAGAAGGGTGAGCAGAATTCTCAGCCAAAGCATTACGCTAAGAGACTTTATTCTGGAGGAATCAGACATGGACTGTATGGTTTTAGAAATGGCCATCAGGCCCAAGGGAATGGTGGTAAGGGCCAATATGGACGAGGTCAGAAGGGCTAGAAAGGAGGCCAATTCTATGGCAAGTGCTTTATTTGTGGCAAGTATGGCCACAAGATTCAAGATTGTCCTGACAAGGCTAAGTTTCCTCAATAGCAGAGTGTTTGTACAGAACTGTAGAGGACTATTTTTTCCGCCTCCCTCCCAGCGCCTGCGATAATTCCAACTTTATCTACCATTCCAGCAACTTCACGACAACAGGAACAACTTTAGTATGAGCGCATGTATAATGTTTATAAGTCCGTAGTCCCATTAGCACCACCTACAGTTGAGGGTATGTTTCTTATTCATGGGACTATGGGGCATATGGGCGTCACATTCATTTATTGCTACTAGATTTATTCGGGCTGCAGGGCTCTTAGATACGGTCGATAGTACCATTACTTGTGTAGACTAGCCTTTGGGTAGTGGGTCACTTAATTACTTTATCTGTAGGAATGTGAGTATAGAGATCGGGGGATTGAACTTACCTATCGATATGCTTATGTTAGACATGTCAGAGTACGACGCTATTATTGGTATGGATTGGTTAGTATCATATAAAGACATGATTGATTATTTTAGTAGCAGTATTTTTTTGACATTCCGGGCCAGGAGATGTTTCGAGTGGTGATGCCCCGCCCTGAGGGAGGATCATCCACTTATTTATATTATATAGAGGAGGAAATCTCTATGCGAGTTATAATATCCCTCGATTCGATACCAATAGTCTGTGATTTCACTGATGTATTTCAAGAAATATCAGGGTTGCTGCCTAGTCTAGAGATTACTTTTGTTATTGACTTAGCACCAGTCACTCGACCGATAGCTCGTGCACCGTACCGTATGGATCCAGCCGAGATGAGAGAGCTTAGAGATCAGAATAACTAGCTTTTAGGATAGGTCTTTATTCATAGGAGTACCTCTCCTTAGGGTTATCCCGTTCTTTTAGTAAAGAAGAAGGATGGAGATTTTCGGTTGTGCATCGACTATATGGAGTTGAATAAGGTCACGATACAGAATAAATATCCGTTGCGACATATCAATGATTTATTTGACTAACTTAGGGGAGCCTCCTACTTATCTAAGATCGATTTGAGATCTGGATATCATCAGTTTTGCATTAGGGAGCAAGATGTTCCTAAGATTGCATTTCTATCGCGATATGGGTCTTATGAGTTTAGGGTTGTTCCTTTCGGGCTAACCAATTATCCAGAAGCTTTTATAGACTTGATGAACTGGGTATTTTGGGGATTTCTAGACCAATTTTTCATTTTCTTCATTGATGATATTTTGGTTTATTCTTGGATTGAGGAGGATCATGCAAAGCATTTGCGTATGGTTCTGCAGAGAGTGCCTGAACATCAGTTGTATGCAAAGTTAGATAAATGTGGGTTTTGTCTTCGAGAGGTACAATTCTTGGGTCACATTGTCACTGATAAAGGATTAGCACTGGATTTGATTAAGGTATCTGTGATGAGGGAGTGTGTACAACCCATGACGCCGACTGAGGCTCGTAGTTTCTTGGGGTTAACAGGTTATAACTATTAATTTATTTAAGGATTTTCAAATATTACGGGTTCTTTGAAAAATATGACATGCAAAGGGGTACCATTCAAATGGGATGACTCTTGTCAGTTAAGTTTTGACGAACTAAAAGATAAATTGACTTCGGCACTAGTAATTGCATTGCCTAGGCCAGGGGTAGAATATCGTGTATTTACCTATGTGTCCTTACAAGGACTTGAGGGTGTACTTAAGCAAGATAAAAAGGCTATAGCCTATAACGTATGCTTCCCATAAGCTTAAGCCTCATGAGAATAATTATGCTACGCATGACTTGGAGTTAGCAGCAGTTATTTTTGTATTGCGGATATGGAGACATTATCTTCTGGGGCAGAAATTTCATCTTTTCACAGATTATAAGTCATTGCAGTATTTGTTCACATAAAAAGATCTGAATATGCGGCGGCATCGATGGCTTGAATTTATGAAAGACTATTACCTTAAGATATAGTACCATCTGAGTAAGGCTAATGTAGTGGCAGATGCATTGAGCCGGAGGTCAATTAAAGATATAGCTGATGTGTGGAAGAAAAAATGAGAAGAAATGGGACAACAGGATTCAGTTGCTAGATCCTTCATATTTGCAATAACCATCACTCCCTAGATTGTTACTAGAGTTGTGAGGACTCAATTAACCAACTCATTCAGTCAGGAGAAATTACGTCAACTTTTGGCTGAAGGAGCTGAATCATATTCTGTGGGATCAGATATAGGTTTGCACTTCAATGGTAGACTAATTGTTCCTAAAGGTAAAGAGTTGTGTCATGTAGTAATGATAGAATCACAGGGTACACACTTTACAGTGAATCCTAGAGGAGATAAGATGTACTAGGATATGTGTCCATAATATTGGTGGAGCAGGATGAAAAGGGACAATGCTGATTTTTTCTCAAAGTGCGCCATAAATCAGTTGGTGAAGGTGGATCGCTAGAAGCCAGCTGGACTTTTATCACCACTAGAGATTCATGTTTGGAATGGGAGATCATTTCTATGGATTATATCATTGGGTTACCTACTTCTCAGTAAGGTCATGATTCCATATGGGTCATCGTGGATCGATTGACTAAAGTATCCTATTTGCTGCTAGTGAGGACATATTATACAATAACGCAGTATGCTCAATCATTTATTATCGAGATAGTGCGATTATACGGAGTTCCTATCGATATCATGTTCGACAGGGACACGATATTTGTATCTCGCTTTTGGCAAAGTTTTCAGGAGACTATGGGTACCAAATTGCATTTGAGTACAACCTATCATATGCAGACGGATGGGCAAACCGAATGAACCAATCAGATGCTCGAAGACATGTTGACAATGTGTATCTTAGATTTCAGAGGAGGATGGGAACAATATCGTCCACTGATGGATTTTTCATATAATAACTACTATCAGTTCATTACATGCATGGTACCTTTTGAAGCATTGTATGTGAGGCTTTTTCGTTCGCCTGCTTATTTGTTGGAGGTGGGGGATAACAAACTCCTCAGGCCAGAGGTCTTTCTAGAGACTTATTCCAAGATTGAGTTGATCCGAAGTCATATACAGATATCTCAGGGCATACAAAAAAGTTATGCCGATGCTAATAAGACATTTAAGGAGTTCAGTGCGGGAGATAAAGTATTGATTAGAGTATCTCCTCTGAAAGGGGTTGTGAGGTTCATTAAGAAGGGGAAATTAGCACCCACTACACCACAAACAACAATTTGGCACACATTGATATTAAAAATCTGGCACAGTTTAAAACTATGCCAAATTCTAGCATAGTTTAATGAGAATTTGGCACACTTTAAAACAGTGCCAAAAATTGGCCCTGTTTAAAAGTGTGCCAAAATTGACTACAATTGACTAAGATATAAAATACCCTTAAAAAATACATTTTATTAGTTTTAGCCTCCCGCCCTCACATCCGTCTCAATCTCACAGCTTCCCGCTTGGCCCTCTCTCTCACTTTTCACCATAGCTTCCCGTTCGATCTCTCTCTCACTATTGTCACGATTTGGTCACAACAGTAAGATTGATTGACTTTATAAAGATCAAGGTCGCAGCTCACCACATCTCTTATCACACGCTTTTCCACACCATTCTCATCCTCGCTTTCTTGTTGCCTTTTATTTTTATTCTCACCGCTGTTGTTACACTCAAAGGCATCAACAAGTGATCCTCCTTTGGTACGCCCTACATTTCTATTTTCTTTACCCATATCTTGATTTCTTTATCCCAATTTACTTTATTATGATCTCATTCTTTGTTTTCTTACGTCCTTCAGATTGTTTAGGCAGGCGCTTAGGACCAAGGCTTCTTGGTAGGGTTGATGATTCAGAGGTAATATATTAATGTCTATTTTTTACATTTTGATGCATTACGCATTTTGTTAAGCTGGATGTTTTTCATTATGGTGTTGCAACAGAGGTTGGTTAGAGAATTTTACAAGGCCCTTAATCAAGTGAACTCCGAGGAAATCCTATATGGCCTAAAGATCCCCGAGTCTTATAGTCAACTTGTTTTTGAAATGAAAATCAACAAGTATAATGCCAAGGACTTTGCTTTAATTTTGAAGGGAATGGTATGTGTTATTTTACTCTAAATATTGATATAGGAATTTAGATCCATATTTAGAAATATTTTTACTAGATACTGTGACACCCCGCCTAATTAAATACCGGGCGATCACTCCTCTATTAAATTAAATCAAGGTAAACAGTTGGTTCATTCTCAGCATCACTGTTGCTAAAAATACATTTTTTCCAATTTAACACCCTAAATAATTAAGCTAAGTGTCAAAACCATTTTTATACATACATTCCAAATTTTAATTAACGAAAAAGATTTATTTATTTAAAAACAACATTTCTACAATTAAGAATCACACCACGATAAACCAAATAATATAATACATTCCCCAATCGAATGTCAACATATGAAACTAGAATCACAAATCCATACTGAATAAATCCCATAGAACAATACTGGAAATAACTGAAATATAAATGTCCCAACAACAAATGAAATAATGGAAAGGGCGACACATGCCCAGTAAATGAGATGCTAGAAGTGGAGTCAATAAAGGAAACCGTCTACGCAAGTGACCTGTAACTCCCACTTAAGCTGCAACACGTTCCTCTCAAAGGATCCTAAGCAAGACACCCCTGTGGCTGGGCACCTGAAATATACACATATATATACAAGAGAGAGAGAAAAAGAAACGGGTCAGAGCCCGAAAGTGTGTTTGATTTAAAATACATTTAGCAAGTATTTAAATTGATACAGGCTAATGCAACAACATATTAGTGCGTCACTCTCTTGAGAAATACTCACCTCTCTTCTAATGTGCACACCTATCGCACAAATCTTCCCAACGATTTGTTTTATCAATTATCGCACTAGTCTTTCTAAAAGATTTAACATATCTTAGATTACTCGTAAGATTTACAATTCACTATTTCCACTTTAAAAAGATGTTCCAATTTGTAACCAAAGTTCTCTATTTTTAACTTTATAAAAATAATAAAGTTTCCAGTGACATATTATACCTTCTCAAAGCAAGTATTTATAATTTGAGCCAACAACCATGTCCTACTTATCAAATCTCAGTGGGCAGTTTCAAATATCATAATCTCATATATATATTAACTACTCGTATAATATATATATATATAACAGCACCCCGAATAAAACTATAGTGCATGCATACTTCCACTATCCAAACCCCATACCATTCAAATCAAGGGGAATACAAATTCGGAATCACTCTCGAATTGTATTAACACATATACAAACAATATCGAGGCGAAGCGTAGATTCCAAGTCTCTAAGAGGATGGAACATACTCGCGTCTCTTAGGACCGTCTGAACTATCAATTCGATATCCTATACCAAGGATATCTATCTTCTAGGGTACAAGTCAATATCCCCCATAAAGGTCCCATCGAGATAAGACTGTCCCCGCGCGGTAACCTCAAGGATAGCAAGTAGCGCGGTATGTTTTTCACATGTATATAATATATGTACACACAATCATATAAATATACCACTTTATCATATTAACATAGGTTCTTCACGTTACCCATAATTATACCATTTATCCTTAATTTCACATTTAGAAAAATACGTATAAGGTTTCGTTCCTAACCTTAACTTGAAGGGTTTTCTCACTCATTACCTGACACTCGTGGACTATATCCTCACAAATCTGAAATTCAGTAAGTGTCTTTATTAGGTTCCAATGTAACTCTCTTACGCACCTCACCCTTTAAATTTATAAATTCACCAACCCTAAAGTAAATGTCCCATAAATACCATTCTCGTTGAAGGTTAAAGGTCCAAACATTTATTCCTATGCCCTACTGGTCCTCAATGTCTCCCAAATAATTTTATCAAGAATGCCCAAGAATTATATCACTACAATTTGAATTTAACTCATTTAAAGAGGGAATTAGGAGTCTGTCAGGAGGTGTCGATCGATCGAAGCTTGGGGCTCGATCGATCGAACCTTCAATCGATCGAAGCTCTAGGCTCGATCGATCGATCAAGCAGGTCTGGCCAAAATTCTGCAGAATGCAGTTACGGGTTTCACTAAACTTCTTCATCCAAAACTATGTTTTTCCATTCCAATCGTCCCAAAAATCCTACTATCATCATTATAACATTATACCAGGTGTTTATAACGTAAAGCATGTGTATAACTATCATTAAACATGGATAATTAACTCAAAATCCCATCTAATCATCAAGAACCCTAGAGTTTTCCTTAATCAAGGTTCTAATCTGTTTTTACCAGAAATTCCTTCTAATATATCATCAAAATTTCGTGGGTTATATTCCTCTACATGGCAAGGGTTCCAGAATTTCCATATAATCAAAACTACATGCATTATCCTAACACAAATTGAGTTTTCTTCCATAGTTTCCATCTCTAAACAATCCTAGACTAATATGAAGATTGCATTAACGAAAATAATCAAGTCAAATACTTGCCTGGGATTTTTGGTATGCAGATTCACGGCTGATTTTGGTATGGATGCGTTCCTTGTCTCGCGATCTACGCGGTGGTGGTGGTGGCGGTGCAATCCGGTGACTTTTTGGCCTTGAATTGCCTTGGAGCTCTCTCCTCTCTTCTCCAATGGCCGTCACTTGATTTCTGGATATTCTAACCCTAAAAGGCTAACCTAATGGCTGATATAGGTTGCTGAAATTCGTGGGTTTAATTACCCAATTATGTAAAATGACTAAAATGCCCTCCCGGGGTACTAATTAGGCCTAAAAATGCCCCGAGACCCAAAATACACCCCCGAGTACACTTTTCTGACTCTCTCGGCCCTACCGGACGCATTGGCGCACTCAAAACGACCATACGGACAACTTATAAAATATTCACTTTTTATTTAACCAAATTAGTCCCGACGTGACACGAGCACGTTCCGACTTAAATTTCCGAAATCGTCGTTTAATTCACTCATGACATTCAATATAACCAATATAATATATTACTTTGCTCATTAGTAATATTCAACCAATTTCCCATAATTACTAACTCTCGTCACGTTAATAATTATAACATAATTAATTTTCGGATTTTTATTAAATAAATCATTCACATTAAATTTAATAATTCCCCAAATTAATATAGCATAAAAATATGGGGTATTACATACTTCCCCCCTAATAACGGAATTTCGTCCCGAAATTCGGAAAATGAGGCATACCTGGTAAAAACAACTCTGGATATCTCTCGCGCATATCTGCCTCACGCTCCCAAGTGGATTCCTCCACATTATGATGCTCCCACTGGACTCGCACAAGTGGAACTATTTTCGACCTCAATCTCCTCTCACTATAGTCTAGAATAGCCACTAGTCTCTCCTCGTAAAAGCTATCAGACTGTAAGTCTATCTCATCTATCGCAATGTGAGTATAGGCCATATCATCCCGAAGTTATCGTCTCAACGACGAGATGTGGAATACATCGTGGATGCGATGTAAATGTTCTGGCAATCCGAACCTGTATGAAACCAGTCCAATCCTATCGATGATGGGAAATGGTTCCACGTACCTTGGAGCCAACTTCCCCTTCTTCCCGAACCTCATCACTCCCTTCATAGGAGATACACGCAATAACACTTGATCTCCCACATTAAACTCTCGGAAGAATCGTTTCGCATCGGCGTAGCTCTTCTGCCTGTCCTGGGCTACCCGAATATGACTCCTGATTATCTCAATCCTCGCGGAGGTCTCCTGAATCACTTTTGGTCCTAGAAACTTGTTGTCCTCCACCTCGAGCCAACAAGTTGGAGAACGACAAGGCCTACCATACAAAGCCTCAAATGGAGCCATACCAATCGTAAACTGATAAGAGTTATTATAAGCAAACTCTACCAGTGGAAGATGTGGCTCCCAACCTCCTCCAAAATCGAGAACACACATGCGTAGCATATCCTCTAACATCTGATTAGTACGCTCTATCTGTCCATCTGTCTGTGGGTGGTAAGCTGAACTCAACCTCAACTCAGTACCCATAGCCTCCTAAAAACTTTCCCAAAAACGTGACACAAAGATCTTGTCTCTATCTGACACAATATTCAGGGGCACCCCGTGTAATATGACAATCTCCGCGATGAACAATTGAGCATACTGACCCGTGGTATAATCTGTCCACACCGGCAGAAAATGAGCCACCTTGGTCAAACGGTCTACAATCACCCAGATAGAATCGTGGCCCCGCTGTGATGTAGGCAACCCTGTAATGGAATCCATGGAAATACTCTCCCACTTCCACGCGGGTACTTCCAATGGCTGAAGCAATCCTGACGGTTTCTGATGGTCCACCTTCACCAGCTGGCAGGTAGAACACTTGGACACGAACTCTGCGATGTCCTTCTTCATCCCACTCCACCAGTATTTTCGCCTCATATCCTGGTACATTTTATCGTCTCCCGGATGTACTGCAAATCGGGACCCATGAGAATGAGTCATCACTGCATGACGTAATTCTGCTCCTTCTGGAACTACCAATCTCCCATTAAACCGTAAACCTCCATCAGAACTAACAGAATAGGACTCAGCACCCTCGGCTAGAAGTCGCACAATCTGCTCCTGGAAAAATGGGTCTGTGGTCTGTGCCTGTATCACCCTCGTAACAATCTCAGGGGTGACTGACATCACGGATATGAAAGAACGTGCCACTACGTCCTGGTGACCCAACTCCTTCCATTTTGCTTTCCAGACGTCCGCTACATCGTCTACCGGTCTACGGCTCAACGCACCAGCAACTACGTTGGCCTTCCCCGGATGATACTGTATATCGAACTGGTAGTCTTTAACAAACTCTAACCATCTGTGCTGATGCATATTCAGCTCTCGCTGAGTAAACAGGTACTGCAGTGACTTATGGTCTGTGAACAAACGGAATTTCTCCCCCAATAAATAGTGCCTCCATATCCTCAAAGCAAAGACGACCGCTGCTAACTCCAGGTCGTGTGTGGGGTAACTCTTCTCATGCGGCTTAAGCTTGCGGGAAGCAAAAGCTATAGCCTTCTCCTCCTGCTGAAGTACTCCCCCAAGTCCCCGTAAGGACGCATCGGTGTAAACCAGGTACTCTACACCCGGCTTTGGTAGCGCAAGGACTGGCGCTGAAGTAAGCTTGTCTTTCAGCTCGTCGAAAGCCAACTGACAAGCGTCATTCTAAACATATGGTATCCCTTTGCGAGTCAGATTCGTCAATGGACCCGCTATTTTGGAGAATCCCCGAATGAATCTCCTGTAGTAACCGGCTAACCCCAAGAAACTACGCACTTCCGTCGGTGTCGTGGGCTGTCCCCACTCCCTCACCGCTGACACTTTGCTCGGGTCAACTGCAATCCCCTGCTCAGAAACAACATGGCCCAAGAACTGTACCTCTCGCAACTAGAATCCACACTTCTCGTACTTAGCATACAACTGATGCTCTCGTAGAGTCTGAAGAACCTACCTCAAGTGCTCGGCATGCTCCTCCTCGGAGTGTGAATATATCAAGATGTCATCTATGAAGACGATGACAAACTGATCCAAGAACTCTCTGAATACTCGATTCATCAAGTCCATGAAAACGGCTGGGGCATTTGTGAGTCCGAACGGCATCACCCTGAACTCATAGGACCCATATCTCGATAAGAAGGCAGTCTTTGAAACATCATGCTCTCTAATACGTAACTGATGGTACCCCGACCTCAGATCTATCTTCGAAAAGAAAGTTGCGTCCCTCAGTTGGTCGAACAGATCATCGATTCGAGGTAACGGATATTTATTCCGTATCGTGACCTTGTTCAGCTCCCGGTAGTCCACACACAATCTTAGTGAACCATCTCTCTTCTTCACAAACAAGACTGGAGCGCCCCAAGGTGATGTACTCCTACGAATAAAGCCCTCACCTAACAGCTGATCTATCTGATCTCGTAGCTCTCGCATCTCTGCCGGATCCATACGGTACGGTGCGAGTGCTATAGGTCTCGTATCTGGCAATAAATCTATAACAAAGTCTATCTCACGACTGGGTGGTAGGCCTGGTATCTCCTGAAACACATCGAAATACTCCCTGACAACAGGGATAGAATCTAAGGGAATCACAACCTCCTTAGAGGTATCCTCCTCTATGTAATACAAATGAGCGGTCGAACCTCCCTCTGGACGAGGCATCGCCACTACAAACATCTCTTGCCCCGGAATGGCAAAAATAATGCTCCCACCGAAGCAATCAATCATGGCTTTATAAGCTGCGAGCCAGTCCATACCAATAATCACATCATGCTCGTGCATGTCTAAGACTAACATGTCTGCAGGTAAAACCAAGCTACCAATCTCTACCCCCACTCCCCGGCATATAAAGAAAATAAGTGACCCACTCCCCAGTGGTGAGTCGACACACGACACGGTGCTCTCTACTGTGGCTAGCAACCCTAAGGACTTTGCAAAATGTGTAGCTATAAAACAATGCGTTGCCCCCGTATCAAACAAAACTCGACCCATAGTACCCAGGATAGGAAACATACCCTCAATCGCGGGTGGTGCCTGTGGAGCTGCTGCCTGGTGGACGTTATAGACACGTCCATACTGCAATTGCCCCTGCTGCACTGGAGCTGCTGGAATGGCTGGTAGGGCTGGCACCTGGGCTGGAGCTGGGAGGGCAGGTGGAAAGAGTGGTCTCTGCGGCTCATTACGGGCTCCCTGCTGCTGTGGGGCCCTATCTCCCTCTGGGCAATCCTGGCGCCTATGGCCATGTTTTTCGCACCCAAAGCATCGGCCTTTGAAGTTTCCGCCCCTCTGACCCTGCTGTCCATGGCCCTACTGGCCGTTTCCTCCACGCCACTGGTCCTGTTGGCCCTGATGTGTACGCTATTGGCCTTGCTGGTCCTACTGCTGTCCCTGTGGTCGGTGTTGGCCCTGCTGATTATGCTGGCCCTGATGGCCCTGCCTGAAACCCCCGAATCCCTGCCTAGAATCACCTGAACGGAATCGCTTAGCAGGGTCCCCCTGATGGGAACTCTGCTCGTGCTGACGAGTCTGCCCATGAGTTGGTGCCCCACTGGCACTATTACCCTCGGTCCTGCCCTGCTGGCTGGACTCCCCTGCTCTCTTTCTTCCCTGAAGATGGAAGCGGTGATCCTGTCAATGTAGTAACGCTGCATTGAGTACGTCAGTGAAAGTACTCAGGGATAGATTTCCAATAAGGTGCTGACGGATCCTCCAAGCTAACCCGTCGACAAACAGCAAAATCTTCTTGCTCTCAGTGGGTGCCTCATCCGGTATAATAGTGAGAAGTCTCGTGAACTCCACCTCATACTCAGCTACCGTAAGGTTCTCCTGCTTCAGATTTAGTAATTTCTGCCTCATCTCAGTCTGCACTGCGGGTGGAAAATACTTGCGGTCAAACCGCTCCCAGAACAACTGAATAGGGATCGTGTCCCTCTCCTCCAAAGTAGTAGTGGACTCCCACCACTGTAATGCGGCCCCCACCAGCTTAAAGGAAGCCAATAATTGCTTTTTCACGTTAGTGCACTCATACATACGGAGATGCCACTGGATGTCCTTCTTCCATTGGCTAACTGTAACAATATCGGAGCTACCAGAAAACTCAGGGGGATGCGCTTTTTGAAAAGCATCCCGAACCCTCTCCCATGCCGATGGAAGCTGTGCTGGTACTGGCGCCACTGCCTGAACCTGGGGTGGAGCCTGCTGAATCACTGCTATTGCGGCATTCACCGCCTGTGCAACAGTGGCGGCTACTTCGTTTGCATTCATTGTGCCTGGTGCCGGAGCTGCTGGCTGCTCGGCTTGGGCACGCCTATCTTTCGGAGCACGTCTCGGAGGCATCTGAAACGTGAACAAGTTTATTAGTCTACAGTTATCATCAAATCTCAAATAGCTGAAGACTTTAACGTAAAAGCAGGAATACAACAATCCTAAAAATAGGGCTCTATAGCAATAACGTTAAGCTGAAAGCGAAATAAGCCGTACAGATCCTATGGACACTAGAACCTGATGCTCTGATACCACCTGTGACACCCCGCCTAATTAAATACCGGGCGATCACTCCTTTATTAAATTAAATCAAGGTAAACAGTTGGTTCATTCTCAGCATCACTGTCGCTAAAAATAAATTTTTTCCAATTTAACACCCTAAATAATTAAGCTAAGTGTCAAAACCATTTTTATACATACATTCCAAATTTTAATTAACGAAAAAGATTTATTTATTTAAAAACAATATTTCTACAATTAAGAATCACACCACGATAAACCAAATAATATAATACATTCGCCAATCGAATGTCAACATATGAAACTAGAATCACAAATCCATACTGAATAAATCCCATAGAACAATACTGGAAATAACTGAAATATAAATGTCCCAACAGCAAATGAAATAATGCAAAGGGCGACACATGCCCAGAAAATGAGAATGCTAGAAGTGGAGTCAATAAAGGAAGTCGTCTACGCAAGTGACCTGTAACTCCCACCTAAGCTGCAGCACGTTCCTCTCAAAGGATCCTAAGCAAGACGCCCCTGTGGCTGGGCACCTGAAATATATACATATATATACAAGAGAGAGAGAAAAAGAAACGGGTCAGAGCCCGAAAGTGTGTTTGATTTAAAATACGTTTAGCAAGTATTTAAATTGATACAGACTAATGCAACAACATATTAGTGCGTCACTCTCTTGAGAAATACTCACCTCTCATCTAATGTGCACACCTATCGCACTAATCTTCCCAACGGTTTGTTTTATCAATTATCGCACTAGTCTTTTTAAAAGATTTAACATATCTTAGATTACTCGTAAGATTTACAATTCACTATTTCCACTTTAAAAAGATGTTCCAATTTGTAACCAAAGTTCTCTATTTTTAACTTTATAAAAACAATAAAGTTTCCAGTGACATATTATACCTTCTCAAAACAAGTATTTATAATTTGAGCCAACAACCATGTCCTACTTATCAAATATCAGTGGATAGTTTCAAATATCATAATCTCATATATATATTAACTACTCGTATAATATATATATATAACAACACCCCGAATAAAACTATGGTGCGTGCATACTTCCACTATCCAAACCCCATACCACTCAAATCAAGGGGAATACAAATTCGGAATCACTCTCGAATTGTATTAACACATATACAAACAATATCGAGGCGAAGCATAGATTCCAAGTCTCTAAGAGGATGGCACATACTCGCGTCTCTTAGGACCGTCTGAACTATCAATTCGATAGCCTATACAAAGGATATCTATCCTCTAGGGTACAAGTCAATATCCCCCATAAAGGTCCCATCGAGATAAGACTGTCCCCGCGCGGTAACCTCAAGGATAGCAAGTAGCGCGGTATGTTTTTCACATGTATATAATATATGTACACACAATCATATAAATATACCACTTTATCATATTAACATAGGTTCTTCACGTTAACCATAATTATACCATTTATCCTTAATTTTACATTTAGAGAAATACATATAAGGTTTCGTTCCTAACCTTAACTCGAAGGGTTTTCTCACTCATTACCTGACACTCGTGGACTATATCCTCACAAATCTGAAATTCAGTAAGTGTTTTTATTAGGTTCCAATGTAACTCTCTTACGCACCTCACCCTTTAAATTTATAAATTCACCAACCCTAAAGTAAATGTCCCATAAATACCATTCTCGTTGAAGGTTAAAGGTCCAAACATTTATTCCTATGCCCTACTGGTCCTCAATGTCTCCCAAATAATTTTATCAAGAATGCCCAAGAATTATATCACGACAATTTGAATTTAACTCATTTAAAGAGGGAATTAGGAGTCTGCCAGGAGGGGTCGATCGATCGAAGCTTGGGGCTGGATCGATCGAACCTTTGATCGATCGGAGCTCTAGGCTCGATCGATCGATCAAGCAGGTCTGGGCAAAATTCTGCAGAATGCAGTTACGGGTTTCACTAAAATTCTTCATCCAAAACTATGTTTTTCCATTCCAATCGTCCCAAAAATCCTACTATCATCATTATAACATTATACCAGGTGTTTATAACGTAAAGCATGTGTATAACTATCATTAAACATGGATAATTAACTCAAAATCCCATCTAATCATCAAGAACCCTAGAGTTTTCCTTAATCAAGATTCTAATCTATTTTTACCAGAAATTCCTTCTAATATATCATCAAAATTTCGTGGGTTATATTCCTCTACATGGCAAGGGTTCCAGAATTTCCATATAATCAAAACTACATGCATTATCCTAACAGAAATTGAGTTTTCTTACGTAGTTTCCATCTCTAAACAATCCTAGACTAATATGAAGATTGCATTAACGAAAATATGCAAGTTAAATACTTTCCTGGGATTTTTGGTATGAAAATTCACGGCTGATTTTGGTATGGCTGCGTTCCTTGTCTTGCGATCTACGTGGTGGTGGTGGTGGCGGTGCAATCCGGTGGCTTTTTGGCCTTGAATTGCCTTGGAGATCTCTCCTCTCTTATCCAATGGCCGTCACTTGATTTCTGGATATTCTAAACCTAAAAGTCTAACCTAATGGCTAATATAGGTTGCTGAAATTCGTGGGTTTAATTACCCAATTATGTAAAATGACTAAAATGCCCTCTCGGGGTACTAATTAGGCCTAAAAATGTCCCGAGACCCAAACTACACCCCCGGGTACACTTTTCTGACTATCTCGACCCTACCGGACGCGTTGGCGCACTCAAAACGACCATACGAACAACTTATAAAATATTCACTTTTTATTTAACCAAATTAGTCCCGACGTGACACGAGCACGTTCTGACTTAAATTTCCGAAATCGTCATTTAATTCACTCATGACATTCAATATAACCAATATAATATATTACTTTGCTCATTAGTAATATTCAACCAATTTCCCATAATTACTAACTCTCGTCACGTTAATAATTATAACATAATTAATTTCCGGATTTTTATTAAATAAATCATTCACATTAAATTTAATAATTCCCCAAATTAATATAGCATAAAAATACGGGGTATTACAGATACTTGAAAAACTCGTATGGATAAATAGTTCAACTTGTACTTGAACAATTCCTATATGATTTGAATGCCTGTAATGCGATTTGGTCATAAATATGGTTTTTCTTCTCTCTCAGTCTTTTCTTATTCCTGATTATTTGTTCCATTTATGTTTAATATATGTATGTGGTTTAGGTTTAGGTTTGATTTGTTCCAGATTAGGTTTCATGTGGAGCTTCTGATTTGTTTTATATTGGGTTTCAAATCGGGTTTCAAATTAGGGCTTCTCCCCCATTTTGGGTGGTTTTGATTTATTTGTGTTATTTCAACGTGGTATTAGTTCTAAATATCGTCCATGTTTTTCTAAGGCTATGAACATTCACCCCATGTTTGACTCAAATTCTTATTGTTTCAATTGGGTTTGTATTATATTTTGCAGATTTTAGGTTTTTCAACATTAGGTATTTTCTTTCCGCTCTTAAGGGTTCTCTTTCTATATCTATATCTCGACATTGAGGGATTTTTGTTCATAAGAATTAGGAAAAAATAATATGGATTGAAAGTAATTTAGGGCTTTGGTTTTAGTATGATGATCCTCTTTTCATTATTGTTGTGTTTACATATAGGCATTTGTTGTTGGTTTATTTATATTTTACAATTTGAAAACCCAAGATTTTTTTTTAGAAGCATTTATATATTATTTGAGCTTTAGCTCCTTTTGTTGAGTGAGAATTTCCTTCTGATGGGTGTTTTGCTAATTAGTTTGTGTGTGTGTGTGAATTTGTTGATACATTTGGTTTGTAGGCTATTTTTTCCCTAAATTTTACCAATCTATTGATTTTTTTGTTTTGCTTAACTCTATGTGGGAGTGAAAGTTAAATGTATTAGTACTTCTATTTCATTCACATTATGACTTTTATGCTTCATTTTATAACATTGACTTTGGTACAATTTAAGTAACAATCCGGTTGATTTCCATTATTGATTCCAAATTATGAGAGCCACTAATTTGTGTAATCAAATATAGTTCTTGGTGATTGGGATATTTGGAAACCATCTGTAATAGAAGTGTTCACCTTCTACACTAGAAGAGTATACCATCAAATCAAATATATTTCTTGGTGATTCCAAATTTGATGATTGTTGTATATTATTTTATTTAACAACAGTTTTTATATAAGACAAGGGTTTGTGGTATTATTTTTGTTGTAAATGTGATTGGATAAGATTGGAACACCTTTCACCTCAATGGGTATGTAACATTGAACGAATTTCTAATATTTATTTGGTATTGTCGTATCCTTTTTCAGGTTATGAATTCCATAGAGGGCATTGTAATTTATTTATGCGTGCTTTCTTCAAACATGCCAATTTCCTAATTGGCATGTGAGATTGTGAGGTAATCACTCTTCTCAGTTCATTTTTTTTAATATTTTAATGTGTTTAGTCTTATTTGTTAATGTTTCTTCTATATTTATTTAATAAACTAAGAATTTAACCATACATGATGTGTGATTTTCTATTTAAACAACATGTTTCTTGGATCCAAGCAATATGTTTGTTTGAAAAAAAAATGTTGCTCAATTATCCATTGATAAATATAACACAATATGGTCATTTATTTGTGGCTTGATGGATTCTATCTTCGGATTGACTAACTGACTAAAAAACATTCTTGAATATTTCAATATTCCACCTCCTTAGAGTATCCTTAAGAGCTTTGAGTTTATGGGAAAAAACACGCATGGGCTTACCACATACTGCAATGTTCCAAGTCTGCCCCACCAAGGCAGAAAACGTGTGGTGTTGAACCCACATATTTTGAAATTTAAATTGATGGGGACCTTGAGCATTATCTTTCGTAACAATGTTAACATGTTATTGCTTGAGATGGAATCTGAGAAAAGAATGTTTAGAGCATGTCTTCATCCAGGACTAAGGACAAACACAGTTAATGCAGTAATTTATAAATGGTATAGTATTATTGGGAGGATGTCCTCTGGGTTCTTTTTTGTAGTCGTGTTTGGTTGTAAATGTGAATAATTATTTCATTGATGCTTTTCTGGGGTTTATGAGCTCGTTCACGCCTGGGAACTTTTGGTGGAGTTTTGCAGGTGTTAGTAAATTATTTGGGATGTTCCTTTGTGTGCTGGTGGTGACATTAATGTTGTTAGATTTCGTCGAAGAGACAGAGATGCTTGAGGATCTCTAAACCCATATGGACTTTTCATATTTATATCAAAATCCATCTATGTTGTGAATCATCTCAGAAAGTGGAACAAGTAGTTATGTGTGTACATATTATTTGGTGCTTATTGGGTACTATGATTTGTGAGTTAATATGTTTCACATGTCAATCATATGGTATTTATTAGATTGTTCTTTTTTGTTCACATTACACTTTGCATGCAGAAAACATATATATATATATATATATATATATATATTTTATTATATATACGTATGTAGTACATCTCTCACAAGTCTCAAAACTATGGATCCTAATTTTTCAGAGTTTTGACTTTTCGAAATGAATTAAACACCTGTCACGGTTTAAAGTCTTTTTTTACATTTTTTATAGTAGAGAAGCAGTTATTCCACCCCCACGATTTCACACAACTCCCACTCCCTCAAAACTTCCTTCTACAGTTATTATTTCCTTCTACAGTTACGGTTTTTTCCTTTAACATAATAATTAGTGTTAAACACATCTCTCTACACCTCCGATCATTCTCAGAAGACTTTTTTTGTTTTTGCTGGCCTATCAATTCAATATGTGAGTTGTCCAACTTTGTCAAAGTTTATTTTAATTTTGTTTTAGATTGAACTAAGTCATTCTTTGATATTTGAAACTTCTTCCCACTGACTATTTAACGTATTCTGCAACTGGGTCTCATCATCGTGAATACATCCATCTCTGATCTATCGAAAATTTTCCATTCTGCCATGTTACTCTTTCTAACCAACTTAATCTCTATCAACCTCTCATTTTTCTTATTATTTGTTTTTAACATTTTGTGGGTTCACTTATTGACTTTGTTGTCGCGTCTTCTTTTATAATATTTTTATTCTTTGTTTCATTGTTGGATCATAGAAATTTTATTTGTAGAAGTATGTCAAAGGTTATTGCAAAGTCCCGGGGAATATTTCTACAAAGTTGCGTTTATTATAATAGTGGTGTTGACTCTTTGTGGAAGTCTGTCAAATGGAAGAAAGAGTTCATGAGAAACTGATTCGAAAGTCTATCAAGGTTAGTAAGTTTTTTTTTCTTGACTCTTATCTTTTCACCCTATTTCATCACATGGTAAGATACAATGATGGTTATATGTTTTATAAATGTAAAATCATATTTTTTTACCTTAAGTGCGAAATGGATGGGAATCAGATGTGGAGTTAGTAGGATAACGGACTAAGAGATAAAATGAAACGTTTCCCAGGATATAAATTTTGAAACCTCTTGCCACTGACTATTTAACGTCTTCTGCAACTGGGTCTTATTCCATTAGATTAAGTTAGGTGACGACTTATACACAACCATTTTTGTGACTAGCAACCAACGACCACTATTTGGTAACTCATTTTTGTGCGTCTTACTTGCTAATACTCCATGAATGAATAACATAATTTAGAGGATTTCTCAAACAACCCTCATTCCCTGAAACAGTTGATGGAAGTTTTAAAGAAACAAGTAATTTATAAAAAACAGAAGGACTTCTATTAGTTTTCTTCTAAAAAAATTAAAAAAAAAAGATAACTGTTCAGACCCACGTTCGTCCACTTTTTTTAACAACTGTTCATGCATAACAATTACACACATGGCCTTTTGAGTTTTATCTGTATTTTTTCAAAGAAAAGTCACTTTATCTCTCCAGAAAATTCATCTCCAAATGTGTTGCTGGTGTTGTTTTGTATGTTAAGAGCTTATCTTACACTCTGAACATTTTTATGGGTCATTCAACACAGGTAACATATCTGGCATATGTTTTGCCGGTGTTTTTTGTATGTTAAGGAAAATGTGTGCTACTGAATGGGCGTGTATGTAACTTTTTTGTTCTACCCACGTATGTATTCGACTATTAATAATTCTTCTCCGGATGGGGTTCCCTTTTTTCCCCTGTGCTATACGTAACACACATGAATAGTAAAGTTGGATATAATTACTTATTCAAGAGTTAACTTTTATAAAAAAAAGTATTTAACAAAATCTGATTATACAAATGTGAACCACATGTTAAAGCCAAAAACCAACTTCTCCAGATGGTGTTCCTGTATTTTTCACTGTAATATACATAACACACGCATAGTAAAGTTGGTGATAATTACGCATTCAATAATTAACTTGGATAAAAAAAACGTTTAACGAAACAACCGTTTATCCTCATTTTTTCAAATGTTCACATTTATATTACGAAACTCAAAATGGCTTGGTTTGATTTCAACATCCCACCTGTCACAACCTTCATTTGCTCATTTTTTCCCGATTTGTCGAATCCATACCCCGTGAAACTAACCGGTACATCATATTGTATGTTTGGATCCTTCGTGTGTTTGTGTGAGTTTTCTATTTTTCAATCTTTTATTATAAATGTCGCTGAAAATACTTTTATACTATCGAAATTTAATTTTTTTGCTGAAAATCATATTTTTTTGCTTAAAATAATTTATTACTCTTGAAAGTCAATTTTTTTCTTGGAAATCATCTTCATATGCTAGAAATAACTTTATATTGCTGAAAATCATTTTTTATTCCTAAATATAATTTTTATTTGTTGGAAAAAATTTATTACAACTGAAAATCATTTTTTTATTTGTTTGAAATCATTTGTTTTTACTAAAAACAATTTTATATTACTGAAAATTATTTTTGTATTGCTGGAAATTATATTTCCTTTGCTAGAAATAATTTATTATTGCTGAAAATCATTTTTAACTTGCTTTAAATAAGTTTTCTATGCTGGAAAATATTTTATATGCTTCAAATAATTTCATATTGCTTAATTTTTTTTATTCCTAAAAATAATTCCTATTGCTGAATTTTTTTCATTACCGCTGAAAATCATTTTCTACTCGCTGAAAAGTATATTTATATTGTGAAAATCATTTTTTTATTGGTTAAACCTTTTTTTCACTTTCTATAAATATTTTATTATTTCTGAAAATCCCTTTTTATTTGCTGAAAATCATTTGTTTATTCCTAATAATAATTAATACATGTCTTACCAATGTTTTTTATCTACATTTCTTTTATATCTTTTTTTTTCTATATCCAGGTGTCATTTTCTTTTCCATTGCATTGTACGTCCCATATTTCGTATCGTGTCTCGTGACATGAGTATGTTACTCACTCCTTTAACATATGTAGATAAAGATTGTATCATTTATAATGTTATCCGAACAAAATAAATACATTTTATCCACAAATATAGGTTATCTTCCTGCATTGTACTAAGTTTTTTTGAAAAAAAATTGTGTTGATTTACTCTGTTTTTATTTCCACACACCTGTTTTGTTTTCATTGCTAAAATTTATTTTTTTATTCCTAGAAATAATTCTTATTGCAGAAAAAAATTATCACTGCTGAGAATCATTTTATACTTGATTAAAATTATATTTATATCGTGAAAATCATTTTTTATTGGTTGAGCCCTTTTTCACTTGCTACAAATATTTTATTATCTTCCAAAATCATTTTCTTTTTTATTGAAAATCATTTGTCTATTCCTAAAAATAATTAATATGGCTTACCATATTTTTATCTACTTTTTTATATCTTTTTTCTATACGCACGGGTCGCCATATTTATGGAAAAAAACTTGGATTTTCAGACTATGGTTTGTTCTACGACATTATGGTTCTTGCCATTCATTTCCTCATATTTATTTTAAGCCGTACACTTTATTCACCACATTACTTATATTTACATGCTCACGGTTATGACCATGATATTTTTTTTAAACACTGAGAATAATTATAGTTTAATTTATATATCCATCCCTAATTTCTTAGAATTTAGACTTTTTTAAATCAACGAAAAATCCAGATATACACACAGCCACACGTTCATGCGACGGTTATCAGGTTTAGATAAATACATGTTTTTCTTTAAAAACCAGACCCACGTTTTTCATTCTAAAAAATTAAAAAATCATAATTGTTCAATCCTTCTTTCTCATAAATTTGCAATTTAAAATGTCAGAAATCAAACCCACACTCTCATCTGTCTAACCCACGTTTTTTCCTACGGTTATTGACTTTTTACAAAACCAACATGTACATAAAAGTCATCCCTCAAAAACACAACAATAGGCAGATTCTCCTCCTCTTTCTCACATGTATATGGTTCCACTTGCTTCTCTCTAAGCCGCTGTTACATCCTCACCTCACTCTCCTATCTCTAACCCGCTGCTACATCGTCCATTACCTACGACTTTGTTGTCTACATGGGTTAGATTCCATGATCAGCGGTCTCACCACCATTAATAAAATAGGTAAGTTTTTCTCATTGTTTACCGCTTGCGTCTTCTTACTTTTAACTTATGTGTTCGTTACTGTGCACTTCTAAAATAATATCAAAGGCACGACCTGCATAAACCACTTCTACTTGCGACTCATTTATGTATTCTAAGAAATGTTTTAGCACCACTTCTCCGTGCGACTCATTTAAAATAGAAGGAATGGTTGTACCCATAATAAGTTATATTTAAATTCAAGGAGAGAAACTTTAAAAACAATTGAGTGTTTCAAACATATATGGGTCATTTTACAAAGCATGCTACCAATATACACACGAAGAGACACTGCTTGCATACATCAAAACATCTCTTCCAAAATGGTTTTCAAATGTTTTTATATAAAAAAAAATAAGTAAAATAAGAGTCAATTTTTTTTATAAATATATGTATTATCTTTTTATAATAAATATATATAAACTGTTAACAACCGGTAAAATAATTTTTTTTAATAAATATAAAAATAGTTTTTTAATCTTTTTTATAAATACAAATAAAAAAATTAATTTTTTGAATGTTTAACCCACTTCTGCTTGCGGCTGAGAGAGAGAGTATAGAGAAAGAAACGAACCAAAGTAGGCAAGTGATATGTGTATAATTAGTTTGGATCCACAAGAGCAAAACTCACAAAATCATAACCGTATTAGGTGAGAAACTTCAAAAACAATTATTTGGATTCTTTGTTGAGTTACGTGAAATCTATATAATGAGTTTTAAACTGCAAAAAAAAAAAAATCACAAACTACTCACGTCCATTCACTAACATTTAAAAATGTTGTCTATCTTGCAATATATACAAGCATTCTATTTTCAAAAACATTCCTAGCAACTGAGATTGTTTCAAACATATATGGGTCTTTTTACCAAGCATGTTTCCAATATACACATGAAGAGACACAACTTGCATGCATCAAAACATTTGTTTCAAAACAGTTTTCAAATTTTTTTTATAAAAAAAATGGTTAGCTTTTTTTTTTTATAAATATTTGTAATGTCTTTTTTAAATAAATATATATAAACTATTAACAACCGGTAAAACAACTTTTTTTAAATATATAAAAACATAGTTTTTTTTATCGTTTTTATAAATATGAATAAAACAATTATTTTTTTGAATGTTTTTTTTATAAATATATGTTTAGTGTTCCCAAAAAATATTTATTTTCTTTAATGTTTTAAAAAAAAACTAATGTTCACTAAGCATATATAGAAATATATATCAAAACATTTGTTTCAAACATTTTTTTTCGACAGTTGAAAAAAACATATGTTATGAAGTTATTTATTAGTCCTGAAATCAATTTTTTATTTCTTGCTAATCATTTTTATATGATGAAAAATCATTTTTTAGCTCTGAGAAATAAATTTTATTTGGTAAAAAAAGTATTATTGCTGAAAATTATATTTATATGCTAGAAATAACTTATTACTGCTGAAATTTGTTTTTTATTTTCTAAAAATCATTTTTATAAAATGAAAATATTTTTATATTGCTGAAAAATCATTTTTCATTCCAAGATTAAGATTCTATCATTTATAATATTTTTCGAATAAGATAAACACATTTTATATACAAATATAGGTTTTCTTCATGCGTTGTACTATTTTTAAAAAAAAAAAATTATGTCGACTTATTTTGTTTTTATTTTCGCATACCTGCTTCTTTTTCATTTACGGTTCATGAGATTTGGTTATTTTTTTTTCATATGTAATGTTCCATGCCTTTAACTTTTATCCACATAATAAAGTGTGTCAATAACATAATTAAAGTACCACTCTTAATTATATTAAAACAAAATTCAAGTAATTAAATAATTTACGTACATAAATATTAAAATTTACTTCTCATTAAAATATACTAATGTCTTCTCAACTTTCTATGACATACCATATTGCAGTTTTCATCCTATGTTCAGAAAATATGGATTTACCCACTATGAGTACACTGAAAATCAATATTTGGAGTGGCTCAAAGAAAATGAATATTTCTATCATTTCAGCAAAAAGTAGTTGTCGCCAGTTTTAAGGACTACTTCATTTTAAAATTCACTTTGCAATGTAATTTTTTTTTAACTAGGATTTTCTGACTATGGTTCGCTCTACGACATTATGGTTCTTACCATTCATTTTAAGTGGTACTCTTTATCCACCACATTACTTATATTTACATGCTCATCATGGCTATGGATTCAGTCCTCTTTTCAAATACCGATAATAATTACATTTTAATTTTTATATTTGAATAAGATATTTCAAATTGCGTTACACCCGCCTGTGCATCGCACGGGTCACCACTAGTATATATATATATGTATTTATGCGTCTTAAATGTGTTTATTATCCTAATTTCTAGATAAATATTCCTGGGGTTGTGCAGTATCTGTGTGCCAAATCTATATCCCTATCCTTCTAGTATTCGTGTTGTATCCACGATTCATAGTTTCAATGAGTCGTGAATACCCCAACAAGATAGGAGACAAAAGTACAAAGTTAAGAAAACTTCATAGTTATGCACTACTGTTGGTAAATTTGGAATTTCTTATATTGATCTAAACCAATTCTGACATGTATGTTTGCTTGTTCATCAATCCGTGAAGTAGGTTCATCAATTCTGACATGTATTAGAGTTGGTTAAAGCATACGAACAAGATACTCTTCAGTACCTATTTCTTTTCACTTAATTATTGCTTTCTCAATCAATTTGAATAATAGGTATAAGAGGAAGAGCGTAAAGGAATTGTATAAAATGCTTCACAAGTGCAATGATCAACTGCAACAATTCAATCATGTAAACAAAAAAGCACTTGATCAATATGCAAATTTCATGAAACAATGAGAACAACTCTAGAAAAGGCAAGAGGAACTAAATGCTGGTTATGAGGTACTTAAATCAGTCACATATCTTCTTTTCAAGCTATAGTTAGTGGTGTAAACTGATGATAGAAGTAATGTATTGAACTTGGTTGTCTGTCTATTCTTTTGCAAAAAATCAAAGAACTTATATCAGCTCTTGATCAGCGGAAGAATGAATCAATAGAACGTACCTTCAAAGGTTTGGCTAAGCATTTTCGTGAAGTATTTTCAGAACTTGTCCAAGGTGGTCATGACTTTTTGGTTATGATGAAAAAAAAGGTTTGTCTTTTTCATTTTTTAAAATTACCCTCATATCTACCATGATCCCCCCTCCCCTCCCCCCCCCCCCCCCCCCCATACTTCACTATAATTTTTCATCTTATATTGGGCGCTCCCTGTTTTGGGTCTTAGTTGTGTAGTCTCTAGAACCTTCTGGAAGTTTAATATTTTTAGTATAATACAATAATTGGAATCACCAATTGTGTAGTCTCATGTTGATGAGTGTTTGTTTCAATGTACGATAATTGTCCGACACAATATCTTGAAAGTATTCATTGTTCTAGGAATTTTCGTTTGGTGGTCAAGGCTTTGAACACGACATTTATTTTTATTTCTTACACATTGTGAGGCATCGAAGTTCGACGCTGTCCCTTTTGGTAATGGGCTATGTATATATACATAAACATTAATACAAAACGAAGCATGCACACTCAAATAACATACAATAAGTGCCTAAGAAATATACAGGGCTTTAAAGACATGTACATTATATATCCTCAAATTTGCCTAGGTGAAAGTCTTAAAAATTTCCCTAACATTTTTCACTTGAAATGTTGTTTCCATTGTAGGTTGGTTTAATAATAGGCAAGCGTGGGGAAACTATTAAGAATCTACATACGAGATCAGGGGCACGGATTCAGGTACTTGATATCATATTACCTTGCTCTGAATTCTATAAAAGAACAAAGTATACAATAACAGAACACAAGGATACTAAATGAGGAGAATTTACCATAATATTTGGCAAACCAACTATATTTAACATGCATATCTTAGGCACCTTACTTTATATTTCTATTTTTTTTTCATAATGATGCTGAATTATACGTTTCTTCTTTAATTACATTTAGCATGCATATCTTAGGCACCTTACTTTATAATAGTGCCTAACTTAGGCTACTTGGCTTAGAGTAACGTCAATTTGGATTCGCTTCAAATGATTCTTTAAATAAACTTACCACCTATAATCAATAATAAAGTCCCCGTAAGAGGCACGAGACCAATATAACTTATAAGAATTGATCGCATAGTCACGGGTCTCCCAATTTGAGAATATTACGATAATTTGAAAATATGTAGATTAGGCTTAAAAACAAGCCGTTAAATAGTGAAAATCCAAACCAGCTCCCAAACGGTCCCATAAGAGGCACGAACACCTCGCACGGGACCAATATAACTTGTAGGAACTGACCGTGTAGTCACAAGTCTCTCGGTTTGAGAATATGACGATAATTTGAAAATAGGTATATTATGCTTAAAAACAATCCATTAAACGGTGAAAACCCAAATCAGCTCCCAAAAGGCCCCGTAAGAGGCATGAACACCTCACACGGGACCAATCTAACGTGTAGGAATTGATCGTGTAGTCACGGGAGTCTCGGTTTGAGAATATGACGATAATTTGAAAATATTTAGATTAAGCTTAAAAACGAGCCGTTAAATGGTGAAAACCCAAATCAGCTCCCAAACGGCCCTGTAAGAGGCATGAACACCTCACACGGGACCAATGTAACTTGTAGGAACTGACCGCATAGTCTCGGGTCTCCCAGTTTGAGAATATGACGATAATTTGCAAAAATCAACACATAAACTTAAAAATAAGCCGTTAAAGGGTGAAAACCTAAACCAACCCCCAAACGGTCTCGTAAGAGGCACGAACACCTCACACGGGACCAATGTAACTTGTAGGAACTGACCTCATAGTCACAAGTCTCCCAGTTTGAGAATATGACGATAATTTGAAAAATCTAGATTATGCTTAAAAACCAGCCGTTAAAGGGTGAAAACCTAAACCAGCTCCCAAACGGCCCCGTAAGAGGCACGACCACCTCGCACGGGACCAATATAACTTGTAGGAACTGACCTCATAGTCACGAGTCTCCCGGTTTGAGAATATGACTATAATTTGCAAAAATCAACACTTAGACTTAAAAACAAGCCTTTAATGAGTGAAAACCCAAACAAACCCCCAAACGGCCCCGTAAGACGCACGGACATCTCCCACGGTACCAATGTAACTTGTACGAACTGACCGCATAGTCGCGGGCCTATCTATTTGAGATAATGATGATAATTTCAAAATATGTAGATTAGGCTTGAAATAAGCCGTTTGAGGGTGAAAACCCAAACCAACCCCCAAACGGCCCCGTAAGAGGCACGAACACCTCGCACGGGACCAATGTAACTTGTATGAACTGATCGCGTATAAGGGAATGCAAAGGATTCAAGTGTTTATTGCAATGGTGAATCGTGAAACTCATAAATATATTACTGTTAAGTGTTATTTTTCATCGCCAACTCATGTCATGTGTGATGGATGAGCACGTGGTTAGGTGATTGTGGACCGTCTTCAAAAGATACAGAATTAACAACCCATTCCAAATGCCCCTTTTATTAGATGTCAAAAACTAAGATCAATATTTTACTATATAAAAATAATACATATTGAGTATTAAAAATATGGATGAATAATTAATTTTTTTGCATATTTTAATGTTATATATCTTATAGTCGCAAGACGGCGAGAATGGTGACTTCTCATTGCATGGCATTCCTCCATAACGGTAAGTGCGATAGGCCCCCAATTTTAAATTTTTCAATGGCTCAACACAACAAAATATTAATTTATTTCAAATTAAAATAAACAAAACACAAAGTGAATTTTAAATTAGACAACACAAAATTTTACTTAAACCAATTTAACTCGAGTCCTAGAAATTTGCCTACCAATTATTAATTCAATATTGCCAAATTAGGCCAAACCAAATTTTATCCAATAAAATCAATGACTTGAATGAATTAGATTAATATTTACCCAAATTAAATTTGCATCAAATTAAATATTTTAATTTTATCTTTTTACCTAAGCATGCATCTAATGTGATTTGCAAAAGATAAAATAAATAAACAACCACTACGCCGCGATGTATGAGGAAAAACCCACAACGGGAAACAACCACGGATGACCCTAGCCTTAAGTCCACTAAGTACGGAATTACAATTACAAGATAGATGACTTACAACAATCGATTGGACTCCTTCAAGCCCCGACTCGTCTTCTTACAACTACCTCTGCATAGACAATAATCTCGGACTCCACCGAAACCTTAGAATCCACCAACGAAGCTGTAGGAACCATCGTCAACCACACATGGTGCCTTTCACCACGTGAGAATGCGGCAGCCAAAAAAGAGACTTCTTCTTTGAGGGATGTAGAAGTAAATCCAAACGGACTCTTCAAACTGGGCTCAAGACCCAAGGATCAATATCTTTGTCGATGAAAATTGCCATGTAGAAGAATTCATGCACACTTAAACAAACTATCAAACGCATAGGGAATATCACAATATTAAATGCAATTAAAATAATTACTCCCCCTAAGTTAATTCTCCCCTTTATCAAACAGAATCTACCTAAGAAGGTTGCGACCCCCCCAAGATAAATCTCCCAAACTAAGATATGATTACAATAGGATTAGATACCATTTCCCCCCTATCATTCTCCCCATTTTTGTTCAGGAATAGACAAAGGTGATAGAATTCAAGCAAAAGTGCATACAGTGCAAAGAACATGAAAGCATATAGGCAACAAAATCATAACTAATTCATACAAATAATAATGGATACCAACTAAGATGCAAGAAAATGATAACAATATGATACATTAGATATTAAGCATTTGATATCAACAAAAATGTCACAAGATAGATACTAATAATGAAGTAGAAGCATAGGTGGACTAGAGCACACGACAAAGACAAAAAATCATATATAGACATACTTTAGATATACCAATGATGCACACGCACACACACACACACACACACACACACACACACATATATAGATATATATAAACACAAATGACACAAACTACAATAAATTTTTCACACTCGTATGGAAAAAATGTATCATATGCAAACGAACGTGTAGGGGTGTGAACCAATAACAATTAAATTTAGACCCAATCACATAAAAACATGTTCACGGAGTTCTCATTTGATTGCAAACTATATCACATTTGAAAATGACCTCATGTGACAATATAAAGTGAACTCAATGAACAAACACACACAATGCATACAAGCCTAGAATTTTGATGATTCTACAAACCAATAAAGTGATGATAATGAAAGTACAACTAGGATAAACGGACATTGTGCAAATCGTTGATATACCATCCAATCTCCCTCACTAAGCATATATATTTTTGAATGAATATATCAATTAAAAATAGGCCTTGTCAATTATATTTTCTTTTTAATGACATATTTTATTTTTAGGCCTTTGGGCCACGTATTTCTTATAGGTCCATTCCAAACGGTGGCTTACTCGCAAATGATGATATTTCCTTTCGGAGCCCTTTCCTGTGCACATTTATATATATCATTTTTATATCTCACACAAATATCACGTGCAATGGATTTTAACATGCACTAATCCTCCTAGGTCATAGAATGTAGATGACTAAATTGGGAGGAGAACACCTCACGAAGTTCAAATATACAAGTGAAGTTAAAATTTCAAGTGAGCTCATGCATGTGTGAATTGAGGAACATAAAAATAGAATCCATTTAAATCAACACAAAATTCAACTACTCAATGTAAGCATGGTAAAGAACATTTTAAGGATTGAAAACCTCAACCAAAAGTTCTAGCCATATGGAAGCGAAAAAAGAAGGGATTCAAACACAAGTATATTCCCCATAGAGTGTGTCAAACTAGAATACACACACAAAAATAAAAAATCTTTTTGAGTTTTTTGAAAAAATTTGAACCAAATTTTTTTTTTACTCAACAGACACACAAAAATCATTTGTATTTTTCATAAAGCCTAAATAACTAATAAGGTTAAACACAAATGATAAACAAAAATCATTTTGTATCTTTCATTTAATGCAAACTAAAATCAAAGAAGTATAATATAAAAGATAAACAAAAATCCTTATTCTAGCATGTGATTAAGCATGGAGCATAGACTAGAAAATGATTAAACATGCATACAACTAGCAATAATATATGATGTAAAGCACAAAAAGATAGAGTATATAGACAACTAACACATTCAACCTTTAAATTTAACAAGTGAGGAAGCATGTGAAAGTAAATGAGAATAAAAAATCCTATTTTGCAAAGCTACCAAGTCGGATCTCCTAACCCAAACTAATGACTATCTCGAGGTGGAGGAATCTTGGATACCTCGGTTTCCTTACGTTGGGATTTTCCAGGACCTCATTTAAGATCAAGACAAAATTTCTTAAGATGACCTTTTTTACCACAATTTGAGCACCTAAAAACTCGGCGAAAAGACTTTCCTAAGGAATAATCTATAACATTGTTCCAAGAGGATTTTCCTAATATATTGGTTTTGGCTTTATGAGATGATTCATTACAAGTATCGAAGCCTAAACCATAAGTGTCATTTTTAATTTGGACCGTTCCTAATATTTTATCTAATTTCTCCGAATGACACTCCAAATCAAATTTGACTTTGCTAGAGTCTTTTAATTTATTTTCTAAATCTAAAATGCGCGACTCTAATAAAACATTTCGCTCTTCAAACTTGAGAAGCTCCTTTTTCAAGGATTACATCAAACCTTTAAGGCTGTCTCTCTTGCCTTATACATAATCAAGCTTCTCTCGAAGAGCTCTCTCGTGTCCTAAGGTCTTTAACCAACACATTATCATCAATGACCTTGACACGCTCTCTTAAAGTAGCTTCTAACTTCAAATTTCCCCTTTTTAAATTAATAGATTCTTAATATAATTCTTGAAATGCAAATTGAAGTTCACTCACATTAACCTCTTAATTTTCACTCTCTCTCTCTCTTCTTCACTCTCACAACCATAAAAAATAAGGGAATCATAAACTTTGACCTTGGAAGTGTCATGCGTTAAAATTTCATCAATAGATGAGTGCTCACTTTCACTCACATGACTTGCCATACAAGCCACAAAGTTAGGCTTAGTGGGGGAATCGGGTCCCTCTTCCTTATCACTATCACTAAGGGTTGCATTACAGGATATTGGTTGCTTACCCTCTCTCCTTAATTTAGTGGGGCACTCTCTCGCCCTATGGCCATAACCCTCACAACCATAACATCTATTTGACTCATTCCTATTTAAATTTTCATTAAAAGTTTTAGGGGTCTTTTCGGCTTTGTCATGCTTATAGTTTCCAAATTTCTTAAAATCCTTTTTAAATTTATCTTTATTAAATTTAAGAAATTTATGGAACTTCCTAGCAAACATATTAATATCTTCCGAGTCACTCTCTCTTTCACTCTCTACTACTTGTTTTTCCTCCTTTCGGGCTTTCAAAGCAACGCCCTTTTCTATTTTCTTTTCAGTTTTGGAGGGAAAATGTCTAGTTCATAGGTTTGTAAATCACCTACGAGCTCTTCTAATTTCGTAGAGGCTAAAGTGGGTAAAGCATCAAACACGGTCACCTTAGGAATAAATCTATCGGGTAGAGACCTTAGCATTTTATTTACTACTTGGTTGTCAGGTATTTTTTTCTCCCAAATTAAAAGATGAATTAACTATATCGGAAAGTCTAGCATAATATTTATCAAAGTTTCTTTTTCATTCATTTTGATGGTTTCGAATTAAGGGGTGAGATTTTGGAGTTTATAAGCTTTAACGACACTAGTTCCCTCGTGAGTGAGTTGTAAAATATACCAAGATTCTTTAGTGGTTTCACACATCATAATGGGTCGGAATTCATCCGATGTGACTGTGCTAAACAAGACATTTAAACATCAAGAATTAAAATTTGCAAGTTTAAATTCATTCTCACTCCATCTATTGATGGGTTTGGGGACACGCACATTTTCTACTAAATGTGTGGGTGGGGACCACCCGTTAACTACAGACAACCAAACCTTCTCATAGATAGACCTAAGTGCCGATTTCATACGCGCTTTCCAATACGCATAGTTGGAATCATGGAAAACAGGAAATTTTGAAAATGGAGAAAATTCCATTTTATTCAAAAATATTTAAAAGGATCTTAAATGCAATAATTTAGCGATCCCGCTCTGATACCAATTTGTAAGTGCGATAGGCCCCCAATTTTAAATTTTTCAATGGCTCAACACAACAACTAATTTTAATTTCTTTCAAATTAAAATAAACAAAACACAAAGTGAATTTTAAATTAGGCAACGAATTTTTTTCACTTAAACCAATTTAATTCAAGTCCTAGAAATTTGCCTACCAATTATTAATTCAATATTGCCAAATTAGGCCAAGCCAAATTTTATCCAATAAAATTAATGACTTGAATTAGATTAATATTTACCCAAATTAAATTTGTACCAAATTAAATATTATAATTTTATCTGTTTACCTAAGCATGCATCTAATGTGATTTGTAAATGATAAAATAAATAAACAACCACTACGCCACGATGTAGGAGGAAAAACCCTCAACGGAAATAACCTCGGATGACCCTAGCCTTAACTCCACTATGTACGGAATTACAATTACAAGATAGATGACTTACAACACTAGACCCAATTCTTTCAAGCCCCGACACGTCTTCTTGCAACTACCTCTGCTTAGCCGCCAATCCCGGACTCCACCAGAATCTTAGAATCCACCAATGAAGCTTCAGGAACCACCGTCAACCACACATGGTGCCTTTCATCATGTGAGAATGGCGCAGCCAAAAATGAGACTTTTTCTTTGAGGGATGTAGAAGTAAACCTAAACGGACTCTTTAATTTGATAGAGTAAAACCCGATGTCAAACACTCTAAGCAAAATATATATATGTAGAATCTTGGAATAAGCTAACTATGGGTGTAAACAAAAGTGTTTAAGAATAATTTTCTTGAAAATACAAACACTTAAAACATAAACTTTTGAACTAAGAAATTTCTCTCTAAAAATTGTTCTCTCAAAGAATGTGTTTAGAAAATGTCAAAAGTTGTTTTTTCAAACTTAGTTCCCGCACATATAACTTCTGTCAAGAGTTAATGGGTAAAAGTAAGTGGGAACATGGGAAAAATTGATTAAAACTGCCAAAACAATTCCCGCCAGAAATCTTATTCGAATGAAGTCTCGTTCGAACGATACTTTTAACGAAGTTCCAGAGGGAAATGGGGAAAACTTGTTGGAAAACTCGTTCGAACGACATTCTCATTCGAACAAAAAACTCGTTCGAATGACAATATCGAGTGAAGTTCCAGAATGCTTAAAATTCGATTTTTAGCCTAGAAACTTTATTTTAAAGTTTTAAAGAAACCTTTTGAAAATAAACATCAGTTTAAAATAAAACTTCACCCAATAAACATTGTTTCAAGCTCCTATCTATATATGTAATGCATTCATACCTTAGGAGGAAATGGAACTAATGTTTTTAACGTAGAAACGAGACACAATAAACTCGGCATTTGATGAAGCTTTATAATCTTGGCTGCTATGTCTTCAACTAACATGTCATAGGATTGAATGGATACACTTGAACACTATCCTATGACTTAAATGTTTTTGTCCGAAGTTGAGCCAACACTACATTAAGACTCAATCGGAGACTTGTGTCTTTACAAATAACCAACCCACTTGGAAGATAAAATACCACTAATGAAAAAAAACATTTAAACAAAGGAAAAATCATATTTAACGGTGCGGTGATCCAATAAAATTTTTAGGCGCATCACGACCGGACACTCATTAGATCTCTTTTCTCTAACCTGGACAAGGGTTGGATCACTAATTGTAAAAGTAGTTGAGTGAACTTGGCCACAAATTATCAGCATCCAGGAATTACAAAAAAACTTTAAGCGATCTTTTGTATTCCAAAAATCACAAATTGATTCCATATTCGTTGATATATCCCATTTCCAGACACCATATATATAAGCATTTATCAATTTAACAAAAATATATATAAACAATTATTAATTTAACAAAAATATATGTAAAATGAATGCAATTGTGTCTCATCATGATGTTTGTGGATCCAAAAACTTCTATGAGAATCTACCAAACCTTTATGTTTTTTTAGTAGGGAATTGCAGCAATCTGGATCTAGGTTCATACATATGTTGGCTACTCAAGAACATCATATCATCATTCCAAAAATATTAAATCATGGGTTCAGTATATTCAAAAGTGTCTTAGATACTAGGAGATTTCTTTAAACTAGATGCCAAATGTTATTATGAAGCCGATTTCAAACTCATGGCGAATGGTTACTTTAATTTCTATAATATTCCAAGGAATGGTTTATGTGGTATAATTTTAAAGTTTTATGTCTTGATGAGAACGATTATTTAAGGCCAAACAATCAAGTATACTAAAAAACTATCCCCAAATTTTCATTTTAATATTCCCCATATCCAATAGCATATTCTACTCAGTATGTTTTCTATTTGGCGCGCTCAGAAGGATTTTACATATGTAGTAAATTCACATAACAATGTTCTAGGGAGATTATGAGGTAAAGTTGTATCAGTCATGGTGATGGTATTTCACAAAGGTATTACGAAATCTATTATTGGGTGGTGTCACTCTTTCTTGCTCATCAAATAAAGATTGACGTACTGATTAAAATGGCCAATTTCTCAAACCGACCTTCACCCATCAATGTCCTATTTGTATTTTAGCTCTCAATTGAAACTTCATTTCTTTGTGACATGATGATACAGTTACAATAAGGTAATCTGAAAGGGGTCAAACAATGAAGTCCTTATGAGAGGATACTTTATTCCATATTACTAAAAACAATTCCTCTTATTATACCCACACTAGATGGTGCAACTTATTAGTAGTAAGGTTATAGATCACATGAGACTTTGTACTGTTGTAGAGTCAAACTCTATTCTCTTAACGAGGAATAGTTTTTTTTATAGAGTTTACCGTATAACAGAAAGGATTACTAATTCTAACTTTCTAAATGATCTCAATATCTTATTTTATAGTTTGACCAACTTCTCTGAAAATATGTTCATGGTTCCCCCCAACCCTCCACGGACCCATTTATATGCCACAAATTCTAAAGAACTAATTTCTAATTCATCATACCATTCTAAGTTCCCTCCTCCCCTCGCTTTACCCACTTAATGATAGAAATAGCCCTCGCATTACTATCACTTTTTTCTACTTAGCTCCCCTTCACAGGGAGACATTTTGGGTGTACTCATGGTGATTGTGGACGAGGTTTATGGTCACAAATCTCATGGACGTCCAAATAATTTTTTATAATCTCATCATGATTACCTATTTTCACAGTCGTGACATTATCATTTTGATCACCCTTTGGAGTCTTCTTTGGAAGTATTGTCCTTTGGGAAAATATAGTGTCTTTTTCAGTAAATTAAGAACATTAATTTATCCCCTTTCTGTTAATCCATTTTGATGTTTGGAATTCCACTATAGCTTTTACTACTAGATTGCATTTTTATCTGCCACTACAATGAGTTCTCGACTCCCTCACTCTGGGACCAATTTTACCCTTTTCCTCACCTAACATCACCAGTTATGCCTCTGTTATTCTCTTTCAAAAAAACTACTTGCTATGGAAAGCCAAATGTTGCCTTTCTTTATTGCCTAAAATTTTTGAAAAATTATTGATCGTTCGCACCCTGCTTTACCGAAAATCCCTCTAATTACTGAGGGACTGACCACCATGTCATGCTAGGCACCAAGGAATTTCTACCCATACAACACACTAGTACATCTCTTCTCTCCCATCCATCTCCCACTTTTCATTAATCTATATTCTTTTCGTTCCATTAATGTGAAATTTTTTTATTTGTTTCTATGTTTACCCAAGACAAATACACGTGATTGCATTTTCCCCTTAATAAAGAACATTCATTTTCCTATTTGTGTTGGTCCATTGTGATGTTTACAAGTCCATTACACCTTCTACAACTGGGTTTCCCCATCATGTTCTTATTACTAATGTTTGCAATAGATTTTCTCTCACTATTGTGTATTTAGGGTTTTTTTGTTTTTACCTCTTAAGTCTGAATTTGAATCATTTAGACTTAAGAGGTACCAAAAAGTGTTTGTTTTTTTAAGTGATTAAGAGCCTAACGGCTATATTTGGCTCTTAATGATTAAGAGGTAGAGTTACGTCTGAAGTCTGAAGTCTGAATCAGAAGTCTGAATACATTCATTCAGAGGTACATTCAGACATAAAAACAAACATATTTTTTAGATTCAGATTTCAGACTTCAGATTCAGTCTTCAGATTTCAGATTCAGACTTCAGATTCAGATAAAAAAATAAACGCAACCTTAATTTTTCTCCTTCCTACACGTCTTTGTCACGCGCTAACAAATTAAGACCTTATATAGGTCTTCACCAGGCTATTCATAATTGCTCACATTTGGGACCACTTGTTACCCTATGTTGTATTGCTTTTCCCAATAGCTACCGTTGGTTGGATATAAATTCTGATGATATCTCCATTTCTCGGAATATCAACTTTAATGAAACCAAATTTACATAGCCCCCCATCTAGAATGTTCCCTCATCTTAATTTCTACTGCTATAGTAACGCATGCTAACTTCTCTTCCTTTTGTCCCATTCATCTAAGCTCCTCTGCCCAAGTTGTTCCACCTGATTATACTCCATTTGGTGATTTTTATATGGTGACAAAATGCAATACGTTAGTTTCATGAATAGTTCATAAAAATAATGAAAAATTAATCATCAGAATTTATAAAGGCATGAGTGGTGGTTTGATCGTCTTCATTACCTTTGATAAAGAACGACTGACAGTTAGATTGTCTTCATTACCAAGGTGTTTATTCATATTTGATCATCTCACCATATTGATTATATGGAAATTTTTCAGCCTAGAATCCATTCCGAAAAGAGGCCATCCCCTCACCCTGAGAACACATATAGTCTATAGTTGTGGGAATTTAAAGTCATTGCGTGATGATCATATTCAAAGAGTCAAATCTCTGGAATTTTTTTGTCCAATCTCCAGTTATTTCCTCGAGTGGTCTAGCTAACCAACCTACGATGAATTACTTTCCTTAACATTTCAAGACCATCACTTGTAAATATGTTTCGTGTTGCTTACATTCCCCTTCGATCTTTGTGTATTTCTATAGCTATTACGAAATTAAAATATATTGTGCTGATTCTTTCTTGTTATTTCCAAATCCAAGACTTTAAAAACATAAAATCTTTAATGCTTCTCTCTTTTCTTTCCTTTTCTCTTTTTTTGCGTATTCGCTTACTATTAGACAATGTCAGAGTTTATCAATTTTTTAAACCACAGGAGCATTCTTCTAATTAATTACCAGAGATTACTAAGCATCCGATGACAAAGTGATGGTATAATAGACTTGATATAGCATTTAAAGGAACACACTTTTGCCTACTTATTTATTGTCTCTTACATGCATTGAGCACTTACTATGCTAACGGGTGCTTCTTGTGAATAATGATTGGTTAAATCACTCATTCAAATTGTTGAAGAGGCTTGTACTAATATTGTACCAAATTTGTTGTGTGCATAATCTTGTGATTTGGACTCTTGCTATGGTTTTCATGAGAAATGCTTCCATTTAGTGGGGATTATGCCCGTTAACTAAAATATAACTATTTTGAAGTAATCGTTGACTTCTTTTTTGTTAACTTTTTAACACCCGAGGTGCGAATGATTAGCAATATTGAACTAATTTTGTAATGTTTTATTTTGCCAATCTAAGGCTCGAAAGAAGGATTAATGAGTGTAAATACACATGTAAAATGTATCATATGATGTTCAATTAACTTATTGGGATCACCTCTTAGAGTTTCTCTAATTCTTAGAACTAATTTGTTGTAATTGTCTATCATCAAATCAATAAAAATCTCAATTGTTCTCGCAATCTCAATTTCTTTTTCACCCCCAAATTCTATGTCCTAGCTGCTAGAGAATAAAAATTGGTATTAGATCCATTTCGAATGTGGATTCCACTCAAGAGAATGGAGTCGGGTACACAGTTTGGACATAGTCAAGAAGCACGATGATCGAATTCAAGAAATCCAAGGCATTGGGCATACAACAGATTGTAAGCACTGATAATCAGTGTATGGAGATAGGCAATCAATGTATGGAGACTTATTTAAGATGCATGTGTAGTTAAAGGTCTAGTAAGTGGGCTAAGCTGTATCTGGAGACTCATTTAAGTTGTATTTGGCTGAATGGTGGTACAATACAAATTACAATACTAGCTTGAAAGGTTCACCTTTCAAGCATTGTATGGGTATGTCCCTCCTTGATGGTCAATGAGAAAAACAATCGATACTAATGTAGCATCTTTTGAAGACATCATGAATGAGAAAATTCTCATGTCCTAGCTGAAGAATGAGAAAATTCTCATGCAAAATCACAACACATAGTTCAACACTATGCTACTAAGAAAGGGAATGAGAGATAATTCAAAATTGGAGATTTGGTGTATCTCAAGGTACAACCTTATAGGGAAACTAGTGTGTCACCCACATGTAACATGAAGCTCGCAGCCAGGTATTATGGACCCTTTAAGGTGTTAGACAAGATTGGGGAGGTGTCTTATCGGTTAAACTTACCGTAGGTCTAAAAAATTCATCTTGTTTTTCATATTTCACAACTCAAGAAGAAAATTTGGGCCACATTTGTTCATTCAGTTCAATTACCTCTAGTAGGTAGTGAGGGCCACCTTGAGGACAACTCCCTATTTTGGTAGGGAAGGGAATTATTATGAGATTCTTCATTCGGCATCATTTTATTTTACCAGTTTTAAGTTGAACGCAGTCATTTAAAGTGTATCAGTTATAATATATGAGTTATCAAGACGATGTCACTGCAATTAGGTATAAGATTAGTTAGTAGTTAATTGGCGTATCTGTATTGTAACTAACTAGATTCATCATTGCAGTTTGATCTGTTGTGCAGAAGCTTATTATGATGTCATTTACACAATTCTTAGAACTAATTGTGTGTGTAATTAACTATATTATGATGTCATCTTCTTTATGTCTTGTGTTTGTCTTCCAAACTTGGAAAGTTTGATATACATGGACATAATAATATGATAATCTCTATCTTTATCAAACCTGTATAGAAAAAAAATTTGAGAATTTTTTATTAAGCAAAGGCACTTGATCGAATAGGAGAATTATGAGATACATGTTTTTTAATTAAGTACTCTAAAGAGTTAAACCGAAAATTTTCTTCTTCGGATTTCTCTTTGTATTTTTGAGATGTTTGATTTTAGACTTTGATCACAAGTCCTATTTAGGTCTAAAAAATTACCTTTTTTACCTTGGCGGACACAACCGCCATACCAAAACGAGTCTTCCACAAAACCAACATAAATTTAGGATCTCACCAATATACATGATTTCGACCACTGAAAAACACTAATAAAGATTTATGACTAGGTTTGAAGCCTCTATAAACCTAACCCTCAGATTAGTCTTCTACTGCTGCATATTTTGAGCAGGCACAAGAACGCCTCAACCATCTCTATCAAACCCACAATGCTCGATAGCACTCTCGAAAACCCTTATTTTAACATCACATCTGGAAACCACCACAAATCGCCTTCTAATCACTGGTTGGTAATTGAAAGTCATCTTCTCCATCCGTTAGAGAATAGGACATCCCTGACTTTTCCTAGCATCTTTATCAAGGTTAAATGCTTGCCTCCCACACATATTAATATCACTCGAATGGACTATTATTTTTCCATCAATATTACCACAAATAATTGCCATGTTTGTCCTTGTATGTCTTTCTCTCTTTAAGGACTGCTGCAATTTTGGTTGCCACCTTAAAACGAATTTCACTCTCCCATAATATTGTGTAGTCTCCTCATAACTCGAGGGATAATAAAGATCTCCAATTTTCCCAAAATTCAAGCCCTGATTTCCTACTCCTCCATTGCTAAGCTTCAAATGTGAATTTTCACTCATCATAATGGAAGGCCCCACAAAAACTCCACCTATTACTGTATTCCCTTGGAGAACATACTAGTTCTTCAGTTGCCCCTATATAGAATAAGAGATCCTGCCAAGACCATCATAATTCCACCTAATTTTACCACCTTGTAACCCATGGAGTTTAGCACACCTACCGAAATAAGTTTTACTTGAATACCCGAAACATATTGCACACTAGAAAAAATTCTAACCAACCCATCATATGTCTTGATTTTGATTGAACTAATTCCTAAATGTTTGAAGGCACTCCCATTGTCCATAAAAATAGAACTAACTTTCACCTCTTTATAGAAGGATAAAGAATCCCGATTAGGAAACATATGAACTGAACAACTAGAATAAAAAACCCAAACATCATTAAATGACTCACCAAATGGAATTATCATGAGAGCATAATCATCATCCACCAAATCAGTTGCATCCTCCACTATTACAGTTGCATCTTAAACCTTGTCTTTGCCTTTCCCATTCTTTCTAATAAGTTCGCGACAAGAGGAAATGATGTGTATAACCTCATGACAATAGTAACACTCTCGGCGCCTGTTCTCCTTTGTCGTAGACCTTAAACTCTTAGAACCTCAGTTCTCTGATCTTCCTTGAAAGACCAGGCCTCGCGGCATCATCGTCACTCCCAACAAGTTTCTTCCTATTTTTATTAGAGAAAAGTGTTGATGTGACCTCATCCAAAATGATACTTTTCTTTTCGTACAACATCGTAGTCACCAAATGATTGTACCTCTAGGGAAAAGAAGTTAGCAAAATCTCAATCTTGTCCTCTTCTTCCATTTTCACCTCCAAGTTTAATTGTTCCTCGAGAAGTCTATTAAACTCATTTAGGTGGGCTTGTAATAAAGTATTCAGATCATACTGAATTAGTAGAATTAGTTTTGAGATTAATATGACTTGTCAAAGACTTATCCAAATATAGCTTCTCAATATTTACCTAAATACCTTAGCCGAAGTCTTTATCATAACGTTGTGTTTAATCTCCCTAGACAAACATAATAAAATCGTGGAACAAGCCTCCCTATCTATCTTCTTCCACTCGCCATCCTTTATTGCATTGGATTTCCCCTTTAAAGCAGGGATCAAACCCTCTTTCACAAAGCTGTCCATCACCTCCACTTGCCACATGACAAAATTGTTCCTCCCATGAAATTTCTCTGCATCATAACTCATCTTAGATGTCATAACAAAAATGATCAGAGTCACAAAAAATGAAAAAAAATTATAAATCTAAAAATTTATTTGGGGTTGTGAATAGTAATCGTACATATGAACAATATTTGTACGTGTATCGTTTGTTTAATAGTACCGTATGGATACAATACATCGGAAAATTTCTCAACCAAAATCTACAACACCTAGATCGTGGGACCTAGCCTATGATTATAATTTTCTTGTGCGAAAGCTTGTCAACAAATGATATTGACTGTGACTCCAAATAAAGTGGCACGCATGCAATAAATTGAGGTAGAAAACATACACAAGGAAAGACACAATGTTTACGTGGTTCACCAATTTGACTATGTACACAAGCGATTCGTGTCAATAATAGAAGAATATTACAAATGGAAGGACAATATGGTTCTTCCTCACACACTATTATTCTATTCTCACTAATAAAATAACCTTCACACAATATTAAAAGACACTCAAAAAATTAATCTTACCACCAAAAAGGATCTTAAATTCTACTCAAATCCTCAATAAAAAAAACAAAATTAGTTCTCTAAATAACCAATTTTACAAAAAAGAGTGAACCCTTAAATTTTTACTCAACACAAATATTCTTTAATTTGTAATACAAGATCCAAAACTCACTCAGTCTCTTGATTGTTGAATTTTGTTGTGTTTACTCATTTGTATGCCTTCCCTTAGATAGTCCATGGAGGAGACAAAGAACCACTAAACGTGGAGCAATAATGGGAAAAAATGGACCAGCATTCCCCTACCACCATCGAAACCTCCCACCTACAATTGAAAACAAAATTGCTTTTTAGCTTTTCAGCATGATCTTGTTGTATAACAGATTTGCGAGCGATATTATAGATATTTCCTTTGTTTTGATTGTCTATCATCCGATCAATAAAAAACTATATTGTTCTCAGGAACTCAATTTCTCTATCACCCCAAATTAGTAAATCGTGCTTCAAGTCTTCTCGTTTCAAGACTATCAGTAATATTTACTTCGTTACAATTTTTAACAGCCCATTTATATTTGAGATAAGACGATTTTAAAGCTTAACCATAAGTTTTTAGATCAATTTCATTAAAAAAATGTTCCCTTCTATATTCATATATATTTTGGTTAAAAGGGAAATCATTGATTTAATATATCTTCTTGAAATTGACCTCATGCCATAATCACTTCTTTTGATGCTCACCTCAGCTAATATATAGTAAATAATAAAAATTATAGACCCAAATCATGTGAGTCTAACACGTGGAAAATGTATTAAATATTATTAAGTCTTTAATTACAATGCATGCATATAAGTAGGTATTGGAAATGCCTTAAAACTTCTTCCAACGTTTTGAAAAGAGAAAAAAAGTTATTGCCCTTCCTCTTTCGCAACCTTTCCTCTTTCCTCTTTCCTCTTTCCTCTTTCGTATACATCTATACATATACTCAATCGCATATATGTTGTGCTGAAAGAAGAAATGGCAGGAGAATATCGTACAAAAAATATTCGGGTGAGAGAAAATTCTTCAACTTTTTATTTTTATTTTGTGGATGAGGATAGGTTAATCTAAATTCTGTTTATTTATTTTCATGAGAATTCAAGATATATCTCGAGAAGGAATAAATGATAGAAATGGAGATAACCAACGTGAGCGATTACGAGGCTATTGCCAAGTAAAAGTTGCCCAAGATGGTATATGATTACTGTGTATCAAGTGCTGGGGACCAGTGGACTCTAGAAGAGAACATAAATGCTTTCTCAAGAATTCTGTAAGTTTCCTGAATTTCTTCATCACAGCCAAATCAGTCCTATACCTTCCTGTAGGGGCATCCAAAGAAGCAGACGCATCAGTTTCATCATTAAGGTAATTGACGGATTTCAATGATCAACTACAAAGGATAGACTATTTGATCCTTAATAAGCCAAGAAAGCAAGCCAAAGCCCACAATCAAGGGTGCAAAAACATGCAAACAGGAAAGCAACGACACCCACCTAATCTAATTTGGATAATGGGGAGGCGCCGTAAGGCTGACCTCTGTGGCTGGATGTCGTCTCTACTTCTTAGTCAACTATTAGTCTTTCAATCAGAAATTGCTTTCACATTGAAGCACCTTATACCTTTGACTTACTTAAGTCTATATTGTATAAGTGTTCATCTAATTTGGAAATAGTGACAAAATTTGTTATCTAACCTAGAATCCAAAGAACCTCAAACTTATTCACTCTCTAATCCTCTTCAATGATCCAAACAAGGTATAAATTGAATCACACTACACACATTAGAAGTGCATACATGTGTATATATTGCTCATAATTGATTGTGTGTTAAATTCCCCTTAAAATGTTGTTTTAATAATTTTTTGGGAATTTTTAAACATTTTTAAAATATTTTTTTCTTTAATAAAAGTGTGTTTATAAACTTTGTGTGGTTAAAATGCTATTATGAAAAATTAGTTTTTCATTAGAATGTTTGATTGGGTAGAATATCAATGCGCCAGAGACTTTAGGGTGTTGCATGTAATTAATTTGGACGCGCGTTTGCCAGCCAATGAAATGCCAACACTTGTCATGCTCTTGTTATCTCATTTGTGTTTGTTTTGTGAGAGAACTGCCTGGTGTATTGTGGATCGTTAGATCAAACGTTATCGATGGCCTGCATGTATTTAAAGCCTATCCATGTGTTATCACTGTGGACCAATCACCTTCGTTTTAAGCACCGCTATTTTACCACCCTTGGATCAAGTCAATATAAGGAAGACTGAATCTCAACCGTTGATTGCTATCAGGGATCCAGAACCTTCCTTGGCTCCTATATAAACCCTCTCATTCTCAGCATTTTAAGATTTTTGGCAGTCGTCTATATTGAGAGAAAAAAAAGAAGAGAGAAGTGAGAGAGAAGAGAGAAAAGAAAAGAGAGAAGAGAGAGAAAGGGAACTGAGTTAGAGAAACCCTAACCCTAAAACAACTTCAAACCATCTTCAAACCTTCGTATATTCAGAACCCCAAACCCAACCTTGAGTGTTTGTGAGAGATTGGTGTTACTGGTTTGATCGTTTGAAGCTGTAACCTCTTAATCTGTGATCTTGTTACCAACTTAGACATTTTGGTGAGATCTGTATTTATTATCATAGAAATCTTAGATCTACACTATTGCATGTTATATATCACTAGATCTGCATATTTGTTTCTCGTTTTAAGAAAATATTTGTTGATTTAGATCTGTAAATATTTTATGTTTTCTGTTCTTATGAAACTAAACCTTGACCTAGTTGGATTCTCACTTGGAGATTTTCAATCCTCGAAAATATTTTTAAAAACTGAGATTGATTAAGATCTTGACCGATTTTGAAGCAAGATATCCGTGGAATCTGGGATAGATTAAAAGGTCAAAAAGGTTTCAAGTTTTGTAAGAAAGAAAGAAAAGAAAATCACTGCATATAGTCTTTATATGTAATTTTCTAGGACTGTCTGTAAAAACTAAGTGCGTGTGAGTTCATGCATGTGAATAGAAACCACATCACAAACACTTGACACACTACCACACTGAAAGTGTTGGGTATAAGATCAAAGATTATTGAGTCGACGCAAGGAAAGCTAAAGCAAAGGGGAAGTTATCAAACTGGAAGAACATCATCAACAATCAGATCTACAAAGAAGTTAGAAGGACACCAAGTGGGGTATATTCCTAAACTTAGAATAGGCTGAGTTGTGTACATGTATGTTGTATTGTTTGTAACTGCTATTTGTTTTAGTGGATTTTTACTTTCGTGACTTAGAAGTCACCGTGGATGTTTCCTCTATTGGGAGAGGTTTTACCACGTTAAAAATAGTGTGTTCTGATTATCTTCATCTCCTCATCTCATTCTATAGTGTGCTGATATTTTGAAACTTTCTTAGTTTTAAAACTGATTACAAAGTCTTGGTTATTCTCGTACATAAGTTTTTTGTAAACACGTCTTGTTGTTTATCATTTTTATTTTCAAAAGAAAAGGGTTTCTTCAACAAACATCTCGGAGTTGCTTATACAGTTTAATCATTGTATTAAACGGTATTAGTAAGGTTTTTCACACATCTCATATGACATCTGTACCAATAAACTTCTTCGGACACCAGTAAGGTAAGTAGGTACTCTAGCTGATCTAACTCTAGATGATCCAATTTATTTTAAGGATCACCCTCTATGAAATAGTTTGTATGGGCCAAAAGCTATATAAAATCTGCAAATACCCTCCTATGTGAAAGTGTAAAAATATTTTTTTCCAGCACAAAAGGGGAAATATTTTCGTGCAAAATTAATACTTAATGGAGGTATTTTCAATGAGTGCAATAATAGTTATGGGGCACTTTGAAACTTACCCTTTTTTACATAGTGTATGGGACCCCCCTCCCCCCCCCCCCCCCCCCCGGTATGTTTTTTTTTTCTTTTTTAAAGTGTTATTTTTTAGTTCTAAACATTTCAAGGTACCCCTAAACATATATTTCCAAATGATTTATTTATATATGTTAAAAAAGTGGGTCAATATTCAATAGTTTTTAAGCAATTGACTTAAATGACTTAAAAACTGTCAAAATTGACTCATTTTTTTAAAATAACAAAATTAATTATTTTTGATAATTTTTAAGGGTACCCTCATTGAACTCAATCATGACAAGGCGGAAGGAGAAACACAGGTGATCGTGTGACTTTTTGAAATTACGAGAATTCTTCACCTGGGATTGACATTTCATTTTTTGATTGAAAATAATGGATTTTGTGGGTGTTGGTTTAACTGTATACTTTTGTGTTCATGGACGCAAAAAAGTATATACTGAGGCAAAGGTTGATTTATGTCGTGATGGCGAGTTTTGCTTTTTTTTTTTTTGTAATTTGAAATTTGACTTTGATTATAAAATAATATTTCTTGTGAAGCTAAATGGTTGGGTTCTAATGAATTGAGTTTGATTTTCAGCCACGCATCGCGTGGCCTACATGCTAGTTATTGTATATAACTGAAGTTGACAGCGACACCCGGTGATGACATTTATCGAATGCACATAAAGTCACATTTACAATTATAATTAATTATTAATAAAGATTATAGAATTTAAGAAATGTAATTAATGGTTTAATATTTAAGAAATAAAAATACACAATATTTAAAATAAGATGATTGTAACCAATAAAATTACATGTAAGAAAATAGAAAAGAAGTTAATCATAACTTCATGAAAAACGGTTCACCTTAGCTTAAGTAAAATAATAAAGAAATTGAAAATACTGTATTATGTAAAGAAAGTTGTAATATTGAAGAAATAAAAATAGACAATTTTTAAAATAAGATGATTGTAACTAGTAAACTTTCGTAAAAAAATAAAGAAAAAAAGATAATTATAAATTCCACTACTACTGTTCAACTTCTATTAAGTAAAATAATAATGAAATAGAAGAGGTATAGGATCTATCTAAGTAGTAAAAGTGCCGAAAAGAAGAATACTAATTGGCGCCTCAATGTAAAAAAAGAATCGACATGGAAAAAAAAAGAATACATAGTAGATTTCCAGGTGATCGTGTATAGCCAATCGGGATATAGATATTTGTTAAGTTACAAATGATATATCCAATCAGGATATACATAGCAAATATTTTCTCACACTAAAACACCTTTTTCCACACACACACACATATATAAGAGAAATTCCCGATTGGATTTATGGATTAGACATCACCCTTTGTTAGTACGAGCTACGTTAACTTTGATGCCTTAATAGGCTACGTAAGCATCTCCTTTTATACTCGAGTCCCCCCTTTTCTATTTTATTATCATGATATTTGACTTTATATACATGTCATTTATTTTTTCCCGTACTTTGTTCAACATACATCATCGTTCCCTTATACGATTGATGGCTCAACAAGTATGTAAATTATATTTTTACTAATTAGTTTGGGAACACTCCTAAGGATGACCTCACTCCGTCTTAATCCATGACATGAGTCAAGTAATTCGAAACTCTACGTATACGTGCGCGCGCACACACACACACACACACATACACACACACACACACTTCACAGAGTTATTAAGGAGAAAAAATAACACAAACCCATTAGGGACCGAAAGGTTGAAATGGGTGCCTGACAGCTTCCCATCTCGTAACTTAGTCCCCGAACCCTCAAACTTATTGGTTTCACAAGCATTCGTATGTCTTTGATATCCTTCTCTCGAGGTGACAACATTTCGTTTGTCTGTTTTGTATAAAATAGACTGGCGACTCTATCTGTATACATTAAACCCCCACAACTCAATTCGATAAACCCTCGAAACCGACGACGACCGAAGTGACCCACCGATGGAGGGGTGCAGGACCGTTGAGTGTGAGCGCGTGTTCGGGACGGGATGACCACGTGGAGGTCAAGATCAATACAAATCGTTCACATGTAATTGACACTTGTCACGATCTTATAAGTGGGTTAACGACCTAAGTGATGGCTTTGGCGGCGTGAGTGCACCTAGGAGGTAACATTCAATTGGGAAATCACCTAGCAGTTCAATACACTACACCAAATCTGCCCATTTGTCAAGGTCATTGACCTTGACAAATTCACCTTGTCAAGGTCAATGATCGTGACATTTCGAGGCGAGACAACTTTTTTTGTCACGGTCGTGTCACGATCATTGACCTTGACAAAAAACTCGCGTTTTGTGTCACGATCGTGTCAAGGTCAATGACCGTGACACGTTTGTCACGGTTCTAAACCGTGACATAACCGTGACCCAAATTGTCACGGTCATTGACCGTGACACGTCCGTGACAACTTTTGTCGCGGACTTGTCACGGTCAATGACCGTGACAATTCTGGGCAGAATTTAAAAAAAATCTGCTCGGCAGTATGGCCACCGCCACTGCCCAGCATAATATTTGTACCTGTTATAGCAACGTTGTACCTGTTCCAAACATCATATATCCAACACAAACTAAAGATAATGCAAATATATATTCATGACGATATAATCCAAATATTCAAAGTAAAAACAATATACATGACGATATAATCCAAATTTAATTAAAATGGACAAACTTAAAAATAATGTTACTACACTTGGATAAAACTGAGGAGGTGAGTAGGCCACACGACATACGAATTGACGCACCCACTAATATACGTCGTGCCGCATTGTTCGCGCAACCACAATAGGGAGTTCTCCTTCCCGAGTATGACATGCGTGACGAGCACCCTGGACTCCATCTCTTGAAGCACACGTCCATGGACTATTCCACCCTCGACGATATTCGGGTCCCTTAACCCCCGCCCTATCCGTTGGCCATCAAATACGTCCAATATGAACACGCTCGGCCAACCAATTGTCGACAATGGTCTGTTGGAGGGCGTCAAATAGGGAAGTGGATCGTCGAAGTATGAACGTGTCGGTGATGAAGCAGCGAGGTCCACATCCTCGTCATCCTGCGCCTCGTCCTCCCGCACCTCCTCCTCCATCGCCTTCTCCTTCCCTTTCCCTTTCCCTTTACGGTCTCCACCCAACGTACGCTTCATGAATGCGTACATATCTTGGACCGTCGCCTCCAAACGGGACAGCTTCGCGTCGTGTGAATCCACCGTTCGAGCCAACCCGGTGTCGCTCGTCTCTAATCCGATGATCCTCGATTTGGCCACCCGCGAGCTCACTCCCCTTGTCCTCCCTTTGCGATCAGAGCCAAGCACTTGGCTGAGTGCGTCTGTGGACAAAGATGCCTTGTCGGCATCAGACTGCGACTCATGCACTTCCTTAAGCTTTTCCTGAAACGACAAAAAGCACATGATTAGTAAAATAAGTAAACTAAAAAATTATAACGTAATTAACAATAGTTAAACTGTCGGATTACTTACAATCGTGGCCGCGACGCTCGGGGACACCTCCTTGTCCTTCCCCTTCTTCGTCCGAAGAGCCACATAAGTATCGAGCCTATGTGGCTTACCCCCTGGCCCACTCCCTACCCCCTGAAATAAAATAGAGTAAAGTAAAATTAGTAAAATTAATATCCAATAATATATTTTTGTAGTTATAAATAAATTAAATCTTACCTGCATCCTATGCTCCACCTCAGCGTAAGAGGTCCGGCCGGAGTAGTGCACGTCCGTCTTTTTAGCCCGATTTTCCCTCCCCGATTGGCGAGATGCCAATTGTCGATCCTCGATCTCATTGTCAATGAACTTTTGCCATTGTGCCAATGAGATCGGCTCCTTGGGCGGGACGGATCCGCGCCATTGTAAAATGGACTCTCGTGTTTTTCCAAAGTACCGTGACCGCATATTTTTCTTCCACGTCTTGTGTTGCTCCCTCAACTGCTCCAAGACGGAATCGCGTAGCTTTGGATCCAAGTTGAATTGTTCCTGTCCAACAAATACAATGTTAGTTGCGAATAAATATAAATATAAATATAAATTGAAATATTCATATAAATATTACCTGTAGTGCCGCCCAAACAGCTAACTTGAGCTCATACGGCACCTCCTTCCAAGTCATAAACCCCGGGCCGATGACCGTCTTTAGCAGCTCGAGGGATCTCGCTAAAAGCTCCGACTTGTTTTCGACGATAATCCCAAATTTTCCATATTTGGGGAGCCTAGCGGCGGAGGAGCCCTCGTCGCCTCCGCTACCACCGAACCCAGACGACATCACAATAAACAGCATCATCATCTTCGCCTTAACATCTGAAGGAGACATTTTTTATGTAAAAAAAATGTTATTAGTACAAATAAACAAAAATGTTAATAGTACACATTTTGTTTTACCTAATTGAATTAATTGAATTAATAGTACAGATAAAAAAATGTTCCATCTATATTATAACGTATGTGTAAGTTCCGTCAATACCATTTCGTTTCAATTTTGTAATATTATGTTTTTTCCAAATATTTAAAGAGTTATTAAATGGGTGCCCCACCCCCACCCCCACCCACCGCCACACACGCACGCACACCTACGCACCTACGCACACACACACACACACACACACACACACACACACACACACACACACCACCCCCACCCCTACCCACCCCACCCCTACATATATGTTAGTTGATGCCATTATATTTTTACCCTAATTAGATTCTAAGGTTATCTCAATTTATATTTTAAGTTCGTATCCATTTGTGATGTTCAAGTAGTTTAAAATGTTGGAATTATATACTATTACTTTGACCGTTAGTTTGTGCACCAACTAAATTGAACATCACACACACACACGCACCCCACCCCACCCCCTCCCCCACCACACACCACCACACACACACACACACACCCCACCCCACCCCACCCCCTACAAGTCTAAGGATGTTCTTGATTAAACATGGGAAATCTCATATCGTTTGCAAAAAGTTCATAGATTCTTAATCCCTAGGGTTATGGATATTAAATTTCTTTCACAATCATGTTATAAATAATTAAATTTGAGTGCAATCATGATTATTTAGTGGAATGAATCGTGATTAAATAAATAAAGGATATAAATTAGACAGTTCTAAATTGGGATTTCCTAGTATTTACTTTGAATCCAGTTTATTTATTTATCTTTGGTCCCTAGTATAGTCATTGCCCAAGTAGTAGGAGCGAAACTCTATAAAACCCTAGTTTAGCTAAAGCCCGTGAATTATACCTATATATATTGTGTAAGTGAGGATTTTAGCATAAGAATCAATTGTGGAGGGTTAGAGAGGGAGTGAAAAAAATTATACCTATTCACACACACACACACACCCCACCCCACCAAGGGCGGACCTAGGTGGTCCCGAGAGTGGGCGGCCGCCCACCCCTTGTTTTCGGAAATTTTTGTACAGGTATGCGCAAAAAAAATAATATTGGGGCCTATGTGTAGACTCTAGGATCGGAAGGTGTATCTGTTTGTTAGTGTTTTAAAGCTAAGGGGCAGAGTATGTAATTTATTATACTTAAATAGAAAAACACGGAAGAAACATTTTACCAAAATCCTAAACAGAAGAGTAGAAGTACCAGGAAGAGAATGTTTTTCAGGTAAGTTATTTGTTAAGTATATAAAACTTTTTTATTCAAATGTTTAATTTTTTTAAATTAAATGTTAAAAAGTATTTTTGTATTCCTTCAAAGGTTTAAATCATTCAATGTTAGGAGTATTTTTGTGTTCATTTGTAAATATTTAGGAAACTAACACTATTCAATGTTAGGAGTATTTTTTTCTCAAATCTTTAAATGTTAGAAATATTTAGTGGTATGTTAGAAATTAGGGGTATTGTATTTTTGTGTTCAATATTTAGGGGTATCGTATTTAGGGGCAATGTTAGAAATATTTAGGAGAATTTTCAAATTTCAGCGTTATTTTTTCAGTTAATTTTCAATATTGAAGTATAATTTTATTATAATTTCAATGTTAATCCTAAAAAAATTGCCTTTGGGGCTACCGCCCCTGAACCCCTACATTGCTCAAAAAATTTCGCACCCCCTTACTAAAAATCCTGGGTCCGCCACTGCACCCCACCCCACCCCCTGCCCCCCTCCACCACCCCCTCCCCCACCACACACCACCACACACACACACACACCCCACCCTACCCCACCCCGTGCCCCCCTCCACCCCCTCCCCCCCTCCCCCAAAACACACCACCACCACACACACACACCGCACCCCACCCCACCCCCACCCCCTGCCCCTCCACCACCCCCTCCCCCCTCCACCACCCCCTCCCCCACCCTGCCCCACCCCGCCCCACCCCCCACACACGCACACACATACACACATATATATATACACATACACACATAAATATACAGACAAATATATATATAAATGGTGTCGAGTCGAGAGAGAGAAATTGGACCTGAGAGAGAGAGAGAGAGAGAGCAGCGTCGAGTCGAGAGAGAGAGAGAGAGAGAGGGAGGGAACGGTGGGAGGGAAAAAAGAAGGGGGAAAGGGTTTTTGCTGGAAAAGTTGTCACGGTCGTGTCAAGGTCATTGACCGTGACAAGAATTGTCACGATCGTTGACCGTGACAAGCCCGTGACAATTAAATTTATCACGGACTTGTCACGGTCGTGTCAAGGTCAATGACCGTGACATAAAACGCGTATTTTTTTGTCACGGTCAATGACCTTGACAAGGCTGGCCGGCTGAAAGGTGACAATTTGCCCATTTTGGTGTAGTGATAGTCGTTGCATGGCAAAGAAATCTACAAATAAGTGGCTAAGGCATGTTTGGTTTGCAACTATAATTCTATTTTATGCGTTTAAGTACAATTCTCATAAAAATCTTCGTTTGACAACATGTTTTTAAACACATAATTATAATATTTCTGTGTTATAATCAAGTTTTTCGGAAAATAGGTTTAGGGTATTTTATAACTTTGATTTTTTATTTTTCAACTCAGAATTATTCATTCTTAATATTTTAAAGTAGTTATACCTTAATATATAATATACATACATAATACATTAATATGTGTGTAATTCTTTTAAATAATAAATATATATGTATATGTACACAAAATTACGTATGGAATAATATAAAGTTAAATAATATTATCAATAAATACATGGTACTTATATATAGTTTTATACATATATTATTAATGTATGAAATAATATAAAATATAGATATAGTACATTTGTATTAAAAAATATTATCAATTCATGTATGTATATAATTGTATAATGAATTATACATGCAATATATATATAGTTAAACTTCCCAACATACCTCATTAAATACACCTAAAAATACATGATATTAAATGTGTGTATATATATATATATATATATATATATATATATATATATATATATATAATTTATGATGTATATATGTATACATCATGTATCATGTATGTATGATTATACACACACACACACACACACGCACACACACACACATGTATGATATAAATATACATGTTTGCCAATTTTGTCAAATTTAAAAAAATATATATTTAAAAACAAGTTTATCAAACACATATCAATAATTATAAATATAAAAAACTAAATTTTAAAACGGTATTTAAAAACAACGTTGAAATCAAATTTTCTGAATAGAGAACCAAACGGACCCTAAATGATGAAGGAAGTGAGGACTTCCTCAACAAAAAATATATTTACTCGTTTACACTCATTTTCCTTTTATTTCTTCACATTTCTTCTTCTTCGTCTTCTTCTTCTTCTTCTTCTTCGATATAGTTTGTAAGGTTCATTTGTTATAATTATCTTTATATTTTATGAAAAGTTCATTTGCTTTTACATTTACATCGTCTTTATTTTTTTTAAAGTAACTTTCTTTACATTCCGTAGTGCAAACGTTTTTATTTTTATTTTAGGGAAAATTACACCAAACCAGGGGGAGGATCAACCCCAGGCCGAACTGGGACGGCCGCCCCAGATCAAACTTCGAGGGTACTTCTACATATTTCTAAAGATGAGGGTGAAAATATGTAATAAAACAAAATCCGCCGCTCACACTTTTATACCCAAACCTTGACACTCAACTCACACACCGATTCACCACACCACCTGCGCCACACCTCACCACCTGCTGCCTATCGGACCTCCCTCCCAGGCTCCCTCCCTCCTCATCTCACTGTCGAAAGAGCAATAGAACACAACAGAGGTACTTCTTATGCGATATCTTCTCTTAATATTGTAAAGGTTTTATTTTGGTATTTGGATAGATTAAGTTTCCGAGTTTTGAGTTTTCATAACTGCCATTTTTTGCAATGTTGAAAGGGAGCTAAAGTTATGATATGTTCTGAATACTTGTAGGGCCTCTTTTTTGTTTATATTTTATATGTACATATAAATTATAATGTAAAATTAGTTTGAAATTAAATTCAATTAGTCTAAAATTAAATTAAATAAAATATCTAGTTTGAAATTAAATTAAATTTGTTGTAAATATAGGAAGTCATGGAGAAATTTTTTAAACGGAAAAGAGGAGACAACCCACAAATCCTTTGGGGTAATATTATGTTGAAATATTATAAAAATATCCACGAACAAAGTAGGAATTCAAATTTAGTTAATTACTAGGAGTGTTCAAAAAATCGACTTGACCGACGGACCGAACCGAATCGAACCGAGCCGAACCGACCCTTTTTTTCGGTCTTTTTCTTAATCGGTCCTGTCTCGGTTTATTTTTTTGGTGGACCGGCCTAGTCGGTCCGGTCCACGGTTTACAGTTTCAAAAACCCTGTTAGGACCGACCCGAACCGACTGTATATAAAATAATATATTTTTACGTATATATGTATATATATAAGATAAATAAATAGTAAAAGTATATATTTCAATATTTGATTAGTTCAAATTATAGTTTAATCCAATAGTAGGTTTGTTTTAATCACAAATTTTAATATTTTTTAGTTTTTAATGTTTGAAAAAAAATAGACTCGGGTATATTTGTATTATTATAAATGATGTAATATATTAATGTGAGGACCGACGGGTTAGACCGGACCGACCCTATAAAAAACCGAACCGACTAGGGTCGGTTAACCGACATTATCGGTCCGGTCTCGGTCCATTTTTTTTAGGACCGACCAAGTTGGTCCGGTCCAAAAAAAACCTTAAAACCGAACCGGCCTGGACCGCGAACACCCCTATTAATTACTAACTCAAACATTTTTAAGATTAAAAATTGCAAAAAAAAAGGTAAAAACAACCAAAAGAATCGGCTCGGGGGATCCCGCCCTTGAACTATAATAGTTTTACAAATAGCCCCCTAATCTAATAAATTTGACAAAGAAACTCCTAAACTATTCAATTTTGACACCTAAAAAATATGTATGAAAATTTAATCATTTTTTATAAAAAAAAAATCATGTTTTTATCTAGGGCATATACTAAATAGTTCCTCGAACTTTTTTTAATACACGTTTAGTCCAAGCCTTTTCTTTTGCACCAAAAAGTCATTTTTGGCATGGTGAAAGACTTTTTTGTACAAAATAAAAAATTTAAACTAAATATATATTAAAAAATGTTTGAACGACATTTTGATATTTGATCCTTTTATGTACTCATTTTCAAAAATCCAATCCAATTTGGTATTCTCATTTGTGGGCAACATAAAGAGCCACCCGACGCCTTATGTTCCTTTAGTTACTATAAATACAGCTCCTTAGTAATTCAAACTACATTCTTCAACAACACGATCTTTAGTAAACTTTCCTTAATGGCGATATCCAAGAATGAGACTTCTTCTTCACAAGAAGATAAGATCAGCACTTTACCAGACTCGATACTCTCTCACATCCTCTCATTTCTTCCCACAAAGCATGCGGTTGGAACAACCATTTTATCAACCAAATGGAAATTCCTTTGGACTTCCATTACCAATCTTGATTTTGATGACCAGTTGTTCTTGCATAGCAGTAACGATATCCAACATACGAGACAAAAGATAAATTTTATATGTTTTGTTAATAGGGTTTTTACCCTCCTCACTCGCCAGCAAATATTCAAGTTTCGTCTCAATATTGGTCATCTGTATGTCTACGACTTTAGTCAAGAAGACAGGCTTTGCGTTAAATCATGGATTTCTGCTGCTGTAATGCGAGGTGTTCAAGAAATGGACCTATCCATATCTATCCAAGAACCACTACATTTGTTGCCTCGGAGCCTTTTCACCTGCAACACACTTTCAGTTTTAAAACTTGAAGGGGAAATACTTTTATACATTTCCAGAATCTCAGTTAATTTACCAAATCTCAAGATCCTTCATCTAATTTCGGTTGAATATGAGAATGGTGAGAGTGTTGACAAGCTCCTCTCTGGCTGTCCGGTTCTTGAACATCTGGTCATACATAGATCAACTTGGTATTTTTTTTCCACCTTCACTATACGTGCTCCTTTATTGAAAAGCCTTGAATTATATTTTCAAACGTTTTGTCCGGAGGACGAGGACGAGGAGGACGAGTGTGAGCTTCACATTGATGCCCCAGCCCTTCAACGTCTAAATCTGGCAGGTGATTTCTCTGACGTGTTGTCATTCACAAATCTCCTATCTTTGGAACAAGCATATGTTGATGTTTACAGAAGTATTGGAGATGAAAATATAGTCAGATTTCTTGGAGGCCTCTCTAATGTCAAGATTCTACAATTGTCAGAACGCACCATGAAAGCTCTTAGCTATGCAGCTGATTCGGGTGAGCTAATGTTTCATAATTTGACTAGGTTGGAGGTTGAATTCGAAAGTCCCTACTGGAAGGCACTCCCACACTTGCTTAAAAATTCACCGCAGCTGGTACATCTTATCTGTAACACATTTTAAAGACTTCTTAAACTTATTTCTTCCTAGAAGTTGAAAGACTCGATCACTGTGTATGGATGCACGACAGAAGCATTTTGTAGAGTTATCTAAATTGTTTCGTGAGGTTTTGACAAACATTGCTATTTTCGTAAGTATATCAAAGGAGAAATAATCGCGTGCCAGAAAAAAAACAAATTGCTTATCTTCCATAAAAATGTGTTCGGTGTCAAAATTCAATAAATTAGAAACTTTTTTTTTAATTATGGCCTATTTGTAAAACTGATACAGTTTTGTGTAATTTATTCTTAATTTATTTTTCTTACATCACTATTTTTTAAGTTTGAAACTCATCAGTTTCAAATGTTTATGAGTTTTGAATTAATTTGTGTTATTTTGTATACTAGTTGAAAACCCGCGCGATGCGCGGGTTATACGTTACCGTAGGAAAAACATCTGATGAATTGCAAACACATGAAAGATGATAAATTAAAATGGATAATCGATTAAAAACTTAAGAGTATTTATGATCATAAGACATGTAAAAAAAATATAACTACATATTATCCTGAAAAAACATTGCAATACAAGCCCTTGTAAATATTTATTATATACTAAATAGAGAACTACTAAGAACCGATTACGGACTAAAAATTTAGAACAACTGATGAGTCCGTACTTAGATATGAAAGAAATCTTGACACGAAACCAAAGAAAACTAATTTTGAATCCTCAGGCGAATGTTTCATGAACCAGGTAGATATTTTAAACTTCGATAATCTCACATATTTTACAGATCTGCGAAGAAATTGTACAAAGCCTAAAGATATTTGACACACCCCCAAAGATATTTTACAACAAAACTTTAAAAAAAATGACGAAGTTATATTTTTTTTATTTAGGTAAGGAATATGTCATCCGAATGAAGCAGAGCATAAAACAATGTGAAATCAACTAAATGCAGAAAAGGATGTTAATGTTATACATAGATTAGAAAACAACCATCATTTTTTATAAAGCGGAATTGGATGACCCATCATCAATCTTGGTTGGAGAACCCAAAGTTTTAGGTGAAGCATCTTGAGAGCATAAGTGAAAACGATAAGCACAATGTCTTATATAGGGGTAGTAGTGTGTGAGATGAATGCTCAAGAATAAATAGAATAGATGAAGCATGAAAAAAACTTAATCTCTTTAAGGGTGAAGGAGAGAGAGGGGGGAGATAAAGAGGTAGGGTATAAATATTGAGAAAAAAGGTTCTCAATTTACAAATTGATAAGTTAATATAATGATCGCTGGGCAAAAACGAAAGATGCTATTTTAATCTATAATACAAAATTAAAAACCTTGAATTGTTGGTACATCACGAAATATACCATTTGATTACCTTCCTTCCGGTAAAAAAGATCCCCCATAAAAACAATGGTTCTAAAAAAAAGGGAAAAACATTGTGAACCTGTAACTTAAAATATCTGTGTTTCTTTGTTTCTCAAATTGGGTTTTTGAAAAAAGAAAAAAGAGAAAAAACAACCACCTCATGAGTTAAAAATATACATCTATCTACCGTTAAAAGCATGCATATATACATCTCAGTTAAAACCACATATGTTTTGTAAGGACAATTTGTCCATCTTTATGTATATGTTATGTCATACGCCGTTACAAGATTGATTGGTTGAAAAGATCACATCGTCATCAACAAAATCCGAAGATCAAAAGAAGAAAGAATTTGGGAATCAGACCTGACCGGACCGATTCGGTCCAGAAAAAGAACCGATCCGGTTTACCGGACCGATCCGACCATCTACCGGACCGATCCGTTTTGTCAGACTCCAGTAGCCACCGGATCCATAGCGAACCGATGAAGGCAAAAGTCCCGGACCGATCCGATGCCAACCAGACCGATCCGGTTTCAGAAAAAGAATCGATCCGACTTACCCGGACCGATCCGCCTAATCGACCGGACCGATCCGACGAGGATAATTACTGCCAGATCGTGCCGCAGATTTTTTAGGGTTTCGATCCCTTATTTAAACCACGATCAGCAGTTGGTTTTCTTAAGACTTACATACACGATTTTCAGAGTCCTAAATACTCAAAGTCTTCATCTTTTGATGTTCCAAACATCTTTTTGATTCACACACAAAAAAAAAAATCCCAATTACTTTTGTGAATCTTTTGGAACCCTAGAACACAAACTTTGTTGTTGTTCATCTTTGTGGAGAGATCTTTGCAACCGAGGGCTGCGTGTCATTGCTGAGGGAGTCTCTACAAAGTGTTATGGCTGCGTGTCATTGAGGAGAGCTGCGGTTCTTTCTTCGTTGTTTGGGCTGCGAGTCCTTGGAGGGTGCTGCGTGTATTCTCTTGCTGAGTTCAAGACTGCGTGTCTTTGTGGGTTGGCTGCGTGTTGATCCATTGCAGATTTCTCTATGTAATTGTAAGTTGCGGCTTGTATATTCATAGTGAAATAAAGGTTTTACCCGAAAGGGGTTTTTTCCTGAATTCTGTGTCTCAGCATATTTTTGTGTCACATGATTTATTTGTTTATGGGTTGACACACGCTCGCACTTTAGATGCATGTTTAGGGGCTGAAATTTAATAAGTGTGTCTAATTAGAAATTTGCGAAGTTAATCAATATCACGCATTCTCAAATTGGTATCAGAGCAGGTTGCGCTAATTTATCGCGTATTCCTATTTTCCGCAAAATCGTGTGATATTGATTTTTTTTAAAAAATCTGCTGCACGATCTGGCAGTAATTATCCTCGCCGGATCGGTCCGGTCGATTAGGCGGATCGGTCCGGGTAAGTCGGATCGGTTCTTTTTCTGAAACCGGATCGGTCTGGTTGGCATCGGATCGGTCCGGGACTTTTGCCTTCATCGGTTCGCTATGGATCCGGTGGCTACTGGAGTCTGACAAAACGGATCGGTCCGGTAGATGGTCGGATCGGTCCGGTAAACCGGATCGGTTCTTTTTCTGGACCGGATCGGTCCGGTCAGGTCTGATTCCCAAATTCTTTCTTCTTTTGATCTTCGGATTTTGTTGATGACGATGTGATCTTTTCAACCAATCAATCTTGTAACGGCGTATGACATAACATATACATAAAGATGGACAAATTGCCCTTACAAATCTCCCCCTATGTCTATGCCGGAACAAACATAAAAAATCCGAATTATCAAATATGAAATTTCCTATACAAATCTACCCTTCCATGAACCCAAAACTGAAAGAGTACAAGTGAATAAGACTGCATCGTTTGTTCTTCAATTCTTCAGGAATCTCAAAGCTTTTCTCATCAGGGTGTGCAATTCAGAGATCATCAAGATAGTGCCTACACACATGAGATAAAGCAAAATACCAAGTGACGTATCGAGTTTTGAAATGAGATAAACATAAGTATATATATGTAAGATGATATTTTCAGAATTTCAAAAACACCCCCATAATCAGATAATTCATTCTCCCCCTTTTTATGATGTCCCCAAATAGACAAATGAGAGAAATAAATCAAGCAATCAAGTACCGGGATGTCACAAGGCATAAAATCACACCATGAATGAACATAAAACAACCAAGTCGGTGATAGCGTAAAAGAATGGGTGTGATCAAAATTCGATAGGAAAATCAAAGCATACAAACATGACATATGTGCACGATGAATATTGGATATTCCTAACGAATGAACTCAAATGCTTCCTTTGGTGTAAACGAGTGACAGTATAAGATATTGACTCAATCAAATCATCAAATCAAAGCTCAAAGTGATTTCTACACCAATAACGTCCAAAATGATGTATGCTTTTTCAGGACTTTCAAGGAAGTGCAAACCCGTTTTTCAATCTCCAACCAAACTCCCTCAGATATATTTTCTTTTAGAGGTAATCTAAATTCTCAAACTTTGGAGAATTGGTGCAAAAACCTAAATGGCCCATATTTGGCATGTATTGCTTTTTATTGCCTTTCAATTTTTTTTCGGGCTCTTTTAACCTCTTAGGACCTCGGATATTACAATTCCTCCATTTTTTAGGTCCTTTTTAACGGTGGCTTTTGCGCAAAGGATAAGAATCAACTTTCGCAGCCCCTCCCCGTTATGAAAATATGCGCACAGTCTCACCAAACGGTTTTTACATGCAATCCAATCTTGTCAAGTTTTATCGCATTTTATACATTGTATAGACAGGATTGAGATGGAAACACTCAAGCCAACATGAGATTGACAAGTGCAACAATCAAATATAGCCGTGCATGTGTGCAAAAAAGGATATAGGAGTCAAGCATGTAGGAAATATCACTAATTACATCTCAAGGACTCCAATCAATGTTAAGCACATGGATGAAATGATGTAGCCTCTCAAATCTCTATCAAACAGTCACATGGATATATGGAATGAAGTTGTGACTTGGCTATCCAAAGTGTTCATCCATAAACGGTGCAACAAAAAAAATCTTTTTGTATTTTTCAAAATTTTTCAAAAATAAAAAATTATACAAAAAGTACATGTCACAACGCTATCAAACATATATCAAAAAGCATAACTAGCGTATGACACACATGCGAACACAATCATCTATATGATATGGCAAGAGAAGAATCATGTGCAAGCAAACGAGAATCAACTTGTCTAAAATCTAGTGTATCCAAAAGTGATTTCCTAACCCAAATAGATGTGAAACACCGTGTGGGGGATTTAGGAACCAAGGTAACACTAGACTTCGACATCCCAAGGACATTAGAAAAGATCACACTTTAGGTAACATTCCAGATATGGGCCATTTAGGTTTTTGCACCAATTCTCCAAAGTTTGAGAATTTAGATTACCTCTAAAAGAAAATATATCTGAGGGAGTTTGGTTGGAGATTGAAAAACGGGTTTGCACTTCCTTGAAAGTCCTGAAAAAGCATAAATCATTTTGGACGTTATTGGTGTAGAAATCACTTTGAGCTTTGATTTGATGATTTGATTGAGTCAATATCTTATACTGTCACTCGTTTACACCAAAGGAAGCATTTGAGTTCATTCGTTAGGAATATCCAATATTCATCGTGCACATATGTCATGTTTGTATGCTTTGATTTTCCTATCGAATTTTGATCACACCCATTCTTTTACGCTATCACCGACTTGGTTGTTTTATGTTCATTCATGGTGTGATTTTATGCCTTGTGACATCCCGGTACTTGATTGCTTGATTTATTTCTCTCATTTGTCTATTTGGGGACATCATAAAAATGGGGAGAATGAATTATCTGATTATGGGGGAGTTTTTGAAATTCTGAAAATATCATCTTACATATATATACTTATGTTTATCTCATTTCAAAACTCGATACGTCACTTGGTATTTTTCTTTATCTCATGTGTGTAGGCACTATCTTGATGATCTCTGAATTGCACACCCTGATGAGAAAAGCTTTGAGATTCCTGAAGAATTGAAGAACAAACGATGCAGTCTTATTCACTTGTACTCTTTCAGTTTTGGGTTCATGGAAGGGTAGATTTGTATAGGAAATTTCATATTTGATAATTCGGATTTTTTATGTTTGTTCCGGCATAGACATAGGGGGAGATTTGTAAGGACAATTTGTCCATCTTTATGTATATGTTATGTCATACGCCGTTACAAGATTGATTGGTTGAAAAGATCACATCGTCATCAACAAAATCCGAAGATCAAAAGAAGAAAGAATTTAGGAATCAGACCTGACCGGACCGATTCGGTCCAGAAAAAGAACCGATCCGGTTTACCGGACCGATCCGACCATCTACCGGACCGATCCGTTTTGTCAGACTCCAGTAGCCACCGGATCCATAGCGAACCGATGAAGGCAAAAGTCCCGGACCGATCCGATGCCAACCAGACCGATTCGGTTTCAGAAAAAGAACCGATCCGACTTACCCGGACCGATCCGCCTAATCGACCGGACCGATCCGACGAGGATAATTACTGCCAGATCGTGCAGCAGATTTTTTAGGGTTTCGATCCCTTATTTAAACCACGATCAGCAGTTGGTTTTCTTAAGACTTACATACACGATTTTCAGAGTCCTAAATACTCAAAGTCTTCATCTTTTGATGTTCCAAACATCTTTTTGATTCACACACAAAAAAAAAATCCCAATTACTTTTGTGAATCTTTTGGAACCCTAGAACACAAACTTTGTTGTTGTTCATCTTTGTGGAGAGATCTTTGCAACCGAGGGCTGCGTGTCATTGCTGAGGGAGTCTCTACAAAGTGTTATGGCTGCGTGTCATTGAGGAGAGCTGCGGTTCTTTCTTCGTTGTTTGGGCTGCGAGTCCTTGGAGGGTGCTGCGTGTATTCTCTTGCTGAGTTCAAGACTGCGTGTCTTTGTGGGTTGGCTGCGCGTTGATCCATTGCAGATTTCTCTATGTAATTGTAAGTTGCGGCTTGTATATTCATAGTGAAATAAAGGTTTTACCCGAAAGGGGTTTTTTCCTGAATTCTGTGTCTCAGCATATTTTTGTGTCACATGATTTATTTGTTTATGGGTTGACACACGCTCGCACTTTAGATGCATGTTTAGGGGCTGAAATTTAATAAGTGTGTCTAATTAGAAATTTGCGAAGTTAATCAATATCACGCATTCTCAAATTGGTATCAGAGCAGGTTGCTCTAATTTATCGCGTATTCCTATTTTCCGCAAAATCGTGTGATATTGATTTTTTTTTAAAAATCTGCTGCACGATCTAGCAGTAATTATCCTCGCCGGATCGGTCCGGTCGATTAGGCGGATCGGTCCGGGTAAGTCGGATCGGTTCTTTTTCTGAAATCGGATCGGTCTGGTTGGCATCGGATCGGTCCGGGACTTTTGCCTTCATCGGTTCGCTATGGATCCGGTGGCTACTGGAGTCTGACAAAACGGATCGGTCCGGTAGATGGTCGGATCGGTCCGGTAAACCGGATCGGTTCTTTTTCTGGACCGGATCGGTCCGGTCAGGTCTGATTCCCAAATTCTTTCTTCTTTTGATCTTCGGATTTTGTTGATGACGATGTGATCTTTTCAACCAACCAATCTTGTAACGGCGTATGACATAACATATACATAAAGATGGACAAATTGCCCTTACAAATCTCCCCCTATGTCTATGCCGGAACAAACATAAAAAATCCGAATTATCAAATATGAAATTTCCTATACAAATCTACCCTTCCATGAACCCAAAACTGAAAGAGTACAAGTGAATAAGACTGCATCGTTTGTTCTTCAATTCTTCAGGAATCTCAAAGCTTTTCTCATCAGGGTGTGCAATTCAGAGATCATCAAGATAGTGCCTACACACATGAGATAAAGCAAAATACCAAGTGACGTATCGAGTTTTGAAATGAGATAAACATAAGTATATATATGTAAGATGATATTTTCAGAATTTCAAAAACTCCCCCATAATCAGATAATTCATTCTCCCCCTTTTTATGATGTCCCCAAATAGACAAATGAGAGAAATAAATCAAGCAATCAAGTACCGGGATGTCACAAGGCATAAAATCACACCATGAATGAACATAAAACAACCAAGTCGGTGATAGCGTAAAAGAATGGGTGTGATCAAAATTCGATAGGAAAATCAAAGCATACAAACATGACATATGTGCACGATGAATATTGGATATTCCTAACGAATGAACTCAAATGCTTCCTTTGGTGTAAACGAGTGACAGTATAAGATATTGACTCAATCAAATCATCAAATCAAAGCTCAAAGTGATTTCTACACCAATAACGTCCAAAATGATGTATGCTTTTTCAGGACTTTCAAGGAAGTGCAAACCCGTTTTTCAATCTCCAACCAAACTCCCTCAGATATATTTTCTTTTAGAGGTAATCTAAATTCTCAAACTTTGGAGAATTGGTGCAAAAACCTAAATGGCCCATATTTGGCATGTATTGCTTTTTATTGCCTTTCAATTTTTTTTCGGGCTCTTTTAACCTCTTAGGACCTCGGATATTACAATTCCTCCATTTTTTAGGTCCTTTTTAACGGTGGCTTTTGCGCAAAGGATAAGAATCAACTTTCGCAGCCCCTCCCCGTTATGAAAATATGCGCACAGTCTCACCAAACGGTTTTTACATGCAATCCAATCTTGTCAAGTTTTATCGCATTTTATACATTGTATAGACAGGATTGAGATGGAAACACTCAAGCCAACATGAGATTGACAAGTGCAACAATCAAATATAGCCGTGCATGTGTGCAAAAAAGGATATAGGAGTCAAGCATGTAGGAAATATCACTAATTACATCTCAAGGACTCCAATCAATGTTAAGCACATGGATGAAATGATGTAGCCTCTCAAATCTCTATCAAACAGTCACATGGATATATGGAATGAAGTTGTGACTTGGCTATCCAAAGTGTTCATCCATAAACGGTGCAACAAAAAAAATCTTTTTGTATTTTTCAAAATTTTTCAAAAATAAAAAATTATACAAAAAGTACATGTCACAACGCTATCAAACATATATCAAAAAGCATAACTAGCGTATGACACACATGCGAACACAATCATCTATATGATATGGCAAGAGAAGAATCATGTGCAAGCAAACGAGAATCAACTTGTCTAAAATCTAGTGTATCCAAAAGTGATTTCCTAACCCAAATAGATGTGAAACACCGTGTGGGGGATTTAGGAACCAAGGTAACACTAGACTTCGACATCCCAAGGACATTAGAAAAGATCACACTTTAGGTAACATTCCAGATATGGGCCATTTAGGTTTTTGCACCAATTCTCCAAAGTTTGAGAATTTAGATTACCTCTAAAAGAAAATATATCTGAGGGAGTTTGGTTGGAGATTGAAAAACGGGTTTGCACTTCCTTGAAAGTCCTGAAAAAGCATAAATCATTTTGGACGTTATTGGTGTAGAAATCACTTTGAGCTTTGATTTGATGATTTGATTGAGTCAATATCTTATACTGTCACTCGTTTACACCAAAGGAAGCATTTGAGTTCATTCGTTAGGAATATCCAATATTCATCGTGCACATATGTCATGTTTGTATGCTTTGATTTTCCTATCGAATTTTGATCACACCCATTCTTTTACGCTATCACCGACTTGGTTGTTTTATGTTCATTCATGGTGTGATTTTATGCCTTGTGACATCCCGGTACTTGATTGCTTGATTTATTTCTCTCATTTGTCTATTTGGGGACATCATAAAAATGGGGAGAATGAATTATCTGATTATGGGGGAGTTTTTGAAATTCTGAAAATATCATCTTACATATATATACTTATGTTTATCTCATTTCAAAACTCGATACGTCACTTGGTATTTTGCTTTATCTCATGTGTGTAGGCACTATCTTGATGATCTCTGAATTGCACACCCTGATGAGAAAAGCTTTGAGATTCCTGAAGAATTGAAGAACAAACGATGCAGTCTTATTCACTTGTACTCTTTCAGTTTTGGGTTCATGGAAGGGTAGATTTGTATAGGAAATTTCATATTTGATAATTCGGATTTTTTATGTTTGTTCCGGCATAGACATAGGGGGAGATTTGTAAGGACAATTTGTCCATCTTTATGTATATGTTATGTCATACGCCGTTACAAGATTGATTGGTTGAAAAGATCACATCGTCATCAACAAAATCCGAAGATCAAAAGAAGAAAGAATTTGGGAATCAGACCTGACCGGACCGATTCGGTCCAGAAAAAGAACCGATCCGGTTTACCGGACCGATCCGACCATCTACCGGACCGATCCGTTTTGTCAGACTCCAGTAGCCACCGGATCCATAGCGAACCGATGAAGGCAAAAGTCCCGGACCGATCCGATGCCAACCAGACCGATCCGGTTTCAGAAAAAGAATCGATCCGACTTACCCGGACCGATCCGCCTAATCGACCGGACCGATCCGACGAGGATAATTACTGCCAGATCGTGCCGCAGATTTTTTAGGGTTTCGATCCCTTATTTAAACCACGATCAGCAGTTGGTTTTCTTAAGACTTACATACACGATTTTCAGAGTCCTAAATACTCAAAGTCTTCATCTTTTGATGTTCCAAACATCTTTTTGATTCACACACAAAAAAAAAAATCCCAATTACTTTTGTGAATCTTTTGGAACCCTAGAACACAAACTTTGTTGTTGTTCATCTTTGTGGAGAGATCTTTGCAACCGAGGGCTGCGTGTCATTGCTGAGGGAGTCTCTACAAAGTGTTATGGCTGCGTGTCATTGAGGAGAGCTGCGGTTCTTTCTTCGTTGTTTGGGCTGCGAGTCCTTGGAGGGTGCTGCGTGTATTCTCTTGCTGAGTTCAAGACTGCGTGTCTTTGTGGGTTGGCTGCGCGTTGATCCATTGCAGATTTCTCTATGTAATTGTAAGTTGCGGCTTGTATATTCATAGTGAAATAAAGGTTTTACCCGAAAGGGGTTTTTTCCTGAATTCTGTGTCTCAGCATATTTTTGTGTCACATGATTTATTTGTTTATGGGTTGACACACGCTCGCACTTTAGATGCATGTTTAGGGGCTGAAATTTAATAAGTGTGTCTAATTAGAAATTTGCGAAGTTAATCAATATCACGCATTCTCATGTTTCTCAGATCAAACATATGTGTTGTCGACGACAACGGAAGGAAAAAACGAAAATTTCATACCACATATGTGTGGTCCACAACATCAGAAGGAAAAAAAATCAGACCACAATAGATTTGCTTGCACCAACTATCTGACACATGGCACATTCAACCTGTAAGTTGAAAACATTTGAGTTTCTTTGTTTCTCAAATTGGGTTTCTGAAAAAAGAGAAAAACGATCACCTCAACAGTTAAAAACATACAAATCTCAGCCGTTAAAAACATGCATACATACATCTCCATGTCCCATCTCAGTTAAAACCACATATGTTTCTCAGACCAAACATATGTGTTGTCGACGACAACGGAAGGAAAAAATGAAAATTTCAGACCAAACATATGTGTGGTCCACAGCGTCAAAAGGAAAAAAAATCAAACCATAATGGTTTTGCTTGCACCAAAAAAGAAAGTAAATAAATAAAAACACAATAGTACCTTTAGAAAACCCGTCGACCATCATCACAGTTTGGGTTTCAAAACATCAACGCTTCGCCTAAACAAATGAATCAGCCTAAACAGAAAATCAAAACTCAGATTTAAAAAAAAATCAAAAACAAATAAATCTAAGAACCTTGAGATAAAAACTCAGATTTAAAAAAAATCAAAACCCCAAATGTAACAAAGTTATAACAAAGATGAAAAAGCATCATACCGTGAAAAGGTACGTAGATCTGAACAGGGGAAGGTGGTTGCCTTGGTTTGCAGCAGAGGAAAGGCTATTAAAGTATAGATGGAATGAGAGAAAGCAAATTAGAAATCAAACATAAGGTACGTAGATATGAACCGTAGAACCAATCCAACCCAACGAAGTCACCCTTCTGCCATTTCAGCCCTCTCACGCCCCCGCCATTTAACTCAAAAAGGCAGCGACCTAAATAGTAAATCGTCATGAACAGCCCTCTCACGCAGTGACGAACATTTTCAGATTTCATAGATCTGAATACCTTCCGAGTTTTTCAAAGCTACTGTCCAAAATTTTTTCTAAGCATAGATCTGAAGCAAAAAATAAGAGTAGAAAGCCCCAAATACGTAAAAAAAATGGAACTGACAACCAATAATGAATACCAAAAACACCAAAATGAATACACCCAATAATGAATACAACCAATAATGAATACAAAAATATCATTTTAAGTACTGTAGAATGCTTATAAATGAAAGCTTCTTCATTAACAGTGCACACGATGGAAACTTCTGCATTAACAGGACTGTGGAGAGACGAGAAAGGGAAGTTAAAATGAGTGATGGAGAGAGAGAGATGTCACAACTCTCTCGAGCCTTGGGCTTTGTTAAGCGTGTGAAATGACCTCGAGTCATGTGATCTGATGAGGCATAAATGATCACTTTGACCCAATTTATACTGTGGATATGAATAGAGCAGTACAAAAATCGGTTTTGTAGATGGATTAACATTTCAATGATGCCCACGTGGACACCTTAAGTATTAAATTCTTTGCCTACGTGGATAGGCTGATTGAAGAGGAGCTTTAATGCCTTGTTTTGCATTTTATAGTAGTAAAAGATTTCCAAACTCCGCATAGGGCAAAAAAATTCTCAAGGCTCCACAAAATGTTTAGAGAATGTATGTGCAAATGCAAATTTTATCATATGCCTTCTACTTAGCTTCTTGGTCTCCCTTGTTAGAGGTGTTCTTATTCTTATAAGATAATTTACTACTATATAAATCAAACCCAAATGAAAATGGATTATTTTTTGGGTTTTCCAAACTGACCTCCTCATATTTTGTATCTCTAGGATAATGAAGTTACTCAACTTAGATTGTTTACAATTGAAACAAGGAGATTAATGGAAATTGAATATGTGAGTTCACAATACACATCCAAAGCATAGTCCATTTTAGGGTTGAAAGCGGATATTCGAAAATCTGAATCCGTTCGGTATTCGTATCCGAATTCAGCGGATATTTATTCGAATAAGTATTCGAAAGAGAAAATTTGGATACATGTTTTAAATATTAAAAAGAATACAAATATGGATAATGATGGTATTCGTGATGGATAATCTATATCCGAGACGGACTGTCCATATTGACGGATATTCGGTTTTGCAGATATCCGAATCCATAAAATAATTATATTTATTATTTATTTTAAATATTTTTTAAATAAATAATATAATTTTTTTTATAGTATAAAATAATATTAATATTAATATAACATGATAACAAGTACCATAATTTTGATAGTGTTAAATAATGTGGCTTTTGTCTTTTGTATGGATGTCCACTCACATTCTTGTCTTTTGGGATGCCTCACTATATCCAAATATGAGGATCCTCATATGGTTTTGTACAATAAAAACTACACCCAATATTATCAATGAAATGAAAGACTCACTCCTTCTAAATTATTTCCGTGTGTTTCCTCTATTTTAGAACACATTATCAGCACGAGTGCTCTAATAAATTTTTCATCATCAATCATCCGCCAACCACGTTCCACACTCACAATACCCATCATCCATTCTTTGTCGAAATCTGCATTGAAATCTATGGATTAAGTTAACTTCATGAGATTGGATGGATCATTCAACTATGTGAGTTTTTTTGCTATGGCAGGTATGTATTTATCTTTACACCATATCAAAGTCTTATGTCGCATATAAGATATATTTATTCATATTATAATATATTTAATGTTTAGATTTATAGAATCAAACAATTTATGTTATCACGATTTGTATGTGATAATGATTTATTATTGGTCTTTTATTCATATACATCTTTTAACAAACAGTTGTTATTTTTTGTAATCAAAGTTGATAAATTGCTTTGACATGGACTTAATAATAATAATAATAATAATAATAATAATAATAATAATAATAATAATAATAATAATAATAATAATAATAATAATAATAATAATAATAATAATAATAATAATAATAATAATAATTAATGTTTAAGTTGCATAAAAAAAATATATCATAAGACTAGTAGCTTACATATTTATAGATTGACACTATATTTTTGGGGTTCTTGTAGTTCATCTCCTAAGCTTTTGATTATTTGTATATTGACACCACAATTTATTTTACTAAAAAAAAAATTCCCGATTATAGTTTGACTGATACATTTTTAAGAACTCCTTTATGCCTCCTATGTTTGTTTACCAATTACAAGAAATTAATATTTGAAACTAGTTCCATATTTTGTTATTAGGACTCGAAGTTCCCAATTTTTGTTCATTTGGGATCAGAAACTCCCATGTAATTTTTTTTTATTTTGGACTAAAAGTTCCCAAACTATTTTAAAATTGAGATCCGAAGTTCTCAATTATTGGTCAATTTTTGGACTTGACAATGAAATAAGCCCCAATATCAAACCTGAAGATTTGATTATTTTTGTAATAGAGCAAGGGATACTAAAAGTCCGATAACAATTATTTATAATTTGCACCCGAAGCTCCAATAATTTTGTAATCAAACATGAAGTTTTGATTACTTATATAATAAGGGCAAGGATGTTACATGTTCCCCAAGGATTATTTATTTTTTGGACCTGAAGTTCTAAACAATTTTACCCCTTATCAAACTTGAAGTTTGAATATAATTGGGCGGTTTTTTAAAGTCTCTAAACATTTAATGTTATGATATGAAGTTGTCATTATTTATAACTGGGGCCTGAAGTTCTCTAATAATTATTCAAATATGAAAATTGAATTTCGTCATTCAAATTTTGGGACGTTGATTACATAAATTATTTGGGCCTAAAGTGACAAAAGAAAATATATCACAATCAAACCTGAAGTTTTGATTGTTAAATTGAATGGTTATAGACCAAAATTTCCCCAATTATCATTAATTTGCGATATAAAGATTCATATTTAATATTGTGACCAGAAGTTCACAAAATATTTTTTTGAATTGGAATATAAAATATAAAATTGGATACTCTCATACTATTTTGGGTTGTTTGGACTTGAAGATCCAACTAAAATGCACCATAAATTAAAACTCGAAGATTTGATTATTCATAGGGTATGTGCCAAATATATTATTTTTATTGAGATTAGTTTCAAAATCAATTGAGTATTTAAACATAACTTCTTGCCTTTTTATTTTCTTTCTTAAATGAAATGTCATTTTAAATACTCTATTAATGATTAAGTGTCCATTTAACTATCACATTAATGGTTTCACCATTAATTTTTCGTCTCTTGACTTTTTTGGCTTCATTTGAGTATTAAATTACTTTTAATGGTATTTAATTTTAACTCATTTTCACAATTTTATTATTTAATGTAAATTGGAATCTTGGGCATGTGTAGAGAATGTGAAACGTTAATCCTCTCATTTTTTTAATAAAGAAGATGGATTATTATTGGTCGGAGTTATTAAAAATTATTTGACACTTGTTTGAAAGATTCTCTAATATTTTTATCCCCTAATCAAGTCTGAATTTTTTATGCAAATGGGTAGATAATATATTGTCCTCCGACATTAGTAATATTGAATTTGAAGTTCAAATATTTGTGTAGAACCAGAAGTTCTCATATACAAATGATAAAAAAAAATCCAATTTTTATTCATAATTCTCACCATGCACTTTGTGAGTTATTTTAATGCAGGACCCGAAGTCCTAGATTTTACTTTTGTAATTTATATGAACCCGAAGATTCATATACATGTTATATTATATAGAGAACCTTAAGTTCTTATTACTTTTCAAAATGAAATATTTGTCATAATTATTTTAATGACCCTAGTTTATTAGAAGCCTAAACTTTCTTAATTTCGTTCCTGAAGTCTCACACATATCATAAAGTTATGAACATTTGATTCATTAGTTATCAACCCAACATTTCAAACTTTAATTGACAAAGTTTTTATTATCTATCTCATTCTTTGAATATCTGATAATTATCTTATACGATTTTTTGATAATTTCACTTCTTAACATTTAGTCAATAGAAGTTTGATCATAAAATATATTCTTGTATTATTACGCATCTCTATAGTTCAATCTTGAGTCTAAAAAGTGGCAATTGTTAATGGTTATCCTATGATGACATTTGTCGAGCCGACAAAGAACAACTCACGCTATTCTGAACAACCTGAAGTTTTTTCAGACTTGGAGTGTGATATAGTACTAGTTTTTAACCATAGTTGAACATAAGGGTCCAGAGGAGCCTATATGATGTTGTATTGGGTACCCTCCCATACATATACGATGAGTTACATGAAAGAAATTCCTGAAATAATTTGCTTTGTTTTATGGGCATTAGTATACATGGGTGTCATATGGAAATAAATCGTGCAAAGTAATTTTGCATTACTTCTAGTGTTAGAATCCAAAAGCTTACACTATCATTACATTATTCAAGGGATTATACTATACAATATTTAGTATGGTAAAATTGCACTTTGTTATGAGCCTGCAGCTCCATGGTTTAAAATAAAAATGATATTTATCACAAGGATATATATGGTGCTTATAATTCACCATCTATTGAACCATTGATAAATACAATGTTTATCTTATATGTGCAATTTTATTTCGACGAGACACTATTCTCGTCGTTAGGTGGAGGATAGAACATACCATAAGTATAAATTATATTTAAAGAACGGCGAGAATTATCGTTGAATGCTCGTTCTTGAAGAACGATGAGAATTATCGTGGAATGCTTCCACTTTGTCTCATATAATTCCTTGTCTCACTCAATGCGAAAATGATGTGAAAAAAAATATATTGTAACATAAAATGTCACATGTACTAGTTGCAAATGTGATTACCAAAATCATTATCCGAGAAGGATAAAATAAATTCTGGCAGCAAATAAATTCATTGCACGCCAGAAGTGTGGCAAACCTATAGGTCCCAACTATTTGACTCACTGGAAGTGGAGATTAAATAAAAACATGCCCAGATAACGCTCTATAAGAGGTTATACGTAACACTTCAGAAGAGGTTATGAACAAAATATCCACTTTATCAAAAACTCCAGAAGAGGTTATTATTTATGAAAAGACACAAGTCCCTGAAGTGACTATAAAGCCCTTGAAGTTGGCGAAGGTACCTAATATTAAATGAGATCTTTATGTTTTATAGATACAAAAGAGAAAAGTGCAATAAACAAAGATGATCATCAATAATATAATTATATATGTTGTAGCTACACAAAAATCAATGGGTAATGATACTACAAATCCACGTACTATGAATGAATGTCGATAAATAATATATTGGCCAAAATGTGAAAATGCCATAATGGCATAACTCGAGTCTCTTGATATGCGTGGTATATTTGGACCTATAGTAAAAACTCCAAAATATGTTAACCCTGAAGGTTACTAATGGGTGTTTATAAGAATGTGAAGTGTTAAAACACACCAAAAGTGCATGATTTATGGTACAAGTTTTTCTGAAGAAATAAAATTAATTATATAAGAACATACCATCCAGTTTCAGCCGTAAGTACTTTCAGATATCTCACTAGCTTAGCAGTTTTTTAAAATATATTATGTGAGACTCGTGAATATTATAACTGCTTATATATACGGGACTTAAACAAAGAATACATATAAAAATTCTAGAAGGATTTTCTTTGTTTGAAGCAAAGATAAGGAGTACGTACTCATATGCAGTAAGACATTCATTGTACAACAGTCAATCCAAATGGATATAGGTACAACCGTCTTAGTAAATATTTGTCCAAAGAAGGGTATGAAAACAATCATATATAAAAATGTGCCATTATAAAATATCCTTAATGGATGTTCTCTTGAAGATCTCAATTGAACTAAAATCCTTAAATGGATATGATCCTGAAGAGCTCAACTAAAATGCAACTAATTATTGTCTCGACCTGCAGATCGAGCATAGTTTATGTTAAACTCATATCCATTGGTCAAATGGATTGAAAAGTCATGCAATGCTTTAACATATATTAAGCATACAATTTTAGTATATCCACGGTCTTCAGTATTTGGTTATTAAATTATCCATATCATCCTAAAGAGGTTGACAATTACAAATTTGGTCGAAAAGAATCATATGTGCATGTTATTATAGTATTTGGTCTAGAAGTACCATACATGTACGTTATTAGTATATAGATATACATGATATGCATAATACTGGATATTATAATTATTATTGCAGTCAATATCTTGGTAAGAAATACATTACCATTGACATGCACATCATGTCACTAATATCAATTATATCTTATGATATTTATATCTAACCATCTATGTCCAGTTAGTTATATAGATGCAGGTTATCTCTGGGACCCTCAAAACGAACAATCAAAGAACTTATGACTTTCCTTAAATAACATATACTTAAGAAGGAGGTGGTTCTTTTTATAACCCTACTCAAAGTGGCTACTAACACATTTCAGTTCTTCCACATTCATGAATTCAAGAAGAGTTATGCAGTACATAAACTCCGAAAGAGTTATTCAATTGAAGTCAAATAGATCTGATAAAGTGATATGTTCATCTCTCTTCAAATAAAATCTTATAAAAGTCGATATTATGAAGAAACATGAAATTGAAGTAACAGTGGACCAAATCTATTCACCATGTTAAAGAAACATTTCAGAAGGTTGTATATGAGACTCATATGCATCGACTCAATCATCAGAGAAATATCGTTATCAGGGGGAGTATCCAATCAGGGGGAGCATTTGATTAGGGGGAGAATCTAAGAACATAATGTTTTGGATATATGTGCATTGTACTCTTTTTCCTTTAATTATGATTTTTCCCAATGGGTTTTCTAGTTAAAGGTTTTATCGTGGCAACATTAAGTGCGTCCAACACCAATTCAATGATCACAAGAAGTTGTACTCTTTTTCCTTCACATTGGTTTTTTCCTATTGGGTTTTTCCTAAATAAGGTTTTAATGAGGCAAAAATCATTTAATTGTGGTTATGATGTACATCCAAGGGGAACTATTAAATAATGTGGATTTTGTCTTTTGGGTGGATGTCCACTCACATTCTTTTCTTTTGGGATGCCTCACTTTATCTTATAAATAAGAGGATCCTCATATGGTTTTGTACAATAAAAACTACACCCAATATTATCAATGAAATGAAAGACTCACTCCCTCTAAATTATTTCTGTGTGTTTCCTCTATTTTACAACAGATAGGCATAATAATATTTAGCATAATAACAGTAATAGGGTAAATTTCAATTCAACCCTACTTAGTACCTTTCATAATATAGCCCACATTACCCACACCACCCCACTTAAAGTTTTGAGACCCTCCTCTCCCCCCCCCCTTGCGTTTTCTTCCCTCATAATTTCATAACACTCCACCAGTCATTTTTTTCCCAACTTCATCAATTTCAGGTCATTTTTTTTTATTTTTTTTATTTCATCAGATCTTAAGAGTTTTTTTTGTTCCATCAGATCTTAGTTTTTTTTTCCGACTCCATCTTTTTTTTATAACAGTGAGACTCTTATGCTAATCGATCTGATAGTGAGACTCCACTGGCGATTCCATCATATTTTTTTCCTGGTGAAGCTAATCGATCTCTTAACATAACATTGAGACTCCACCGGTGATTCTATGTTTTTGTTCCATCATTTATTTTTGGGTTTTTTTTAGGTTCCATCATTTTTTCGTTCCATCGGATCTTGATGCTAAAAGTGATTTAGTAATATTTATTGCTAATAGTTATTATTTATGCTAACAGGTCTGTTGTTTTTTATTTACCTTATACTATAAAGTAGAAAGTTTTGTTAATGCTAATAGGTTTGTTGCCCATTGTCGATGAATCACTTTGAAACGAAACTAATGTTTAATGCTAACAGTTATTTATGAGTATTTATTCACTTTTTTAAATTTTGGAATACTATTTTATTAACATTTAAAGGACTGTTTTAATTTATTTTTGAGATAATTATATTTAAGTCCCATTTGTCGGGTCAACATTCATATAAGTCCTATTGACATTTCAACAATCCTATAGGTCCTATTCCAACTTTTTAGGGAATTTTTTCACAATTTTGCCCTTTTATAACTAATCATCCGTAACTTCCTTTAGGAAGTTACATTAGTGGTTGGACTTTTTTTTTAATCTTTAAATGCCCATAACTTTTGGTTCACAAATCCGTTTTTTGCAAAATTACTATTTTTTAAATCTGCTTGACGAGATCTATCAAACAAGATCTATGAAGGTTATAAAATTCCAAAGAATTTTTTTTTACACAAACAGTAAACTTTACTGTATGCACTAGAATATGAAATAGTTTTATATATGTGACATTTTCACAAACAGACAGTAACATTTATTGTGGTAATACTACACAGTATATATATATATATATCTGGTGGATCCAAACCCTCTGTTTTCAAAATTACCTTATATTTAAAGATTCGTGCTAGCGGCATCTAATCCTTACCACCATTGTTGGAGCTTCAACGACCTTCGTCAAAGCTCCGATTCGGAGTGGGTAAGGGTGGCATATGGTGCCGCTGGCATGGACCTTTGAAAATAAGAGACTTTTGAATAAATGGGTTTTGGATCGACCAGAGTGTCATGGAGTGCCGCTGGCGCGGACCCTTAAAAATAAGATTGGATAAATTGGATTTGGATCCTCTTGAGCA